>JAVXUO010000693.1:0-36261 GCA_033065855.1 Escallonia rubra
TACCATCGGCTAACTGCTGCGGTTCCGCAAGGAGCCTCACGTTCTCTACAACAGCACTAAAGCTTATGTCCAAACTTCAGAAGCAATGTAAGGCTAAGAAGCGAGGAGAATTTTAGATCAACATACCTGCTGGGGTTGCCGAATTGCAGCCTGGTGTTGTGACTGCAACTGTGACTGGATTCCTTGTACTGGTTGCTGATTGTATTGTACAAAGTTCCTGGTATTTTCCTTCACGAGCTGAGCCAAAACCCCGAGATTACTGGTAATGCGAGACAAAAAGGTTTAGACAACTGACAGGTGCATTGTTGCTCTTCTTTCCTTAAGGAGCGAAACATAAACCTATAAATTTCGAGTAATGGACAAGAATAAAGACGGCAAGGTTGGAGTCATGATCATCCATGGAATTATTTGTATAGCATAATTGCAACAATGTACATCGGTGGAATTATTCAGCCCAATGCATGAAGTTGAACTTTTTCAGGAGAAGTATAAAGGGGAGGTTCCAGAGGATGTAGCTCCCTTAGTTACACAGCGCGTAGGTGGTAGCAGGGGAGAGGTTCCAGGAGCGTGTGCAAGATTCAGGAGCCCTTCCGAGGCCGGAGCGTCACAAGAACCCAAGAATCCTGCAACTAAGTCTACCTCCTCCTGCTACTGCTTTTGTCCCCAATTGACGTACTCTCTACAATCCCCCAAATACACATTAAGCCATAATGTATAAGGTAACCCCTAATAATTTAACGTTTACTCGTCTAGCACTCCGTGGTCTTATGGGTTTTAAAGTGGACTAACTAAAACGTTTACTCGTATTTGAGGACGTATCTAGGACTACAAATCTTTCAGAACAGTGGGGTTTGGTATGAAAACGTACAAAAGATTGGCGTAATTGAATCAATGTGTCTCCCACATCTATACGCATTTCAGTTACAATGTATACAGTTGGATGATGCTGTTATAACTAAAACAAACAATCTGAAGACGTTTAGTAAAAAAAGACATCATTCTACCTTTCTCTAAAAAACATAAGAGAGAAAGAAATCACTCTGGCTACCAAATCTAAGGTGTGTCTTCCGTGTCAATGTTAAGATTTGGGTGCCAAGTCTGGGTACTTTGGCAGAACATGCTCCCCATACCATTCTTGAAAAATATTGTGGCAAATACTTAGGGAGCTAATAGCTTAATGTAACTAAACATATGAATAGGTAGCTTGGGGTCATGTTTGTGTTCCTATAGCAAAAGGCTACACAATAGCTACTTATCATGAACAGCAAGCCAAGAAATCCGGTGTACGTATGATAAGATCCTTAAAAAAGCTTTTAAAATCTAGAGTTCCAACAGGCTACATTATCAATAACATCTTCGGACATGGCATTACAGTATTACAGGCCACGAGGGAAAGGAATTGACCGCTAACGCTATGTACTAAGGAAAGGCACAGGAATTCCTCCTGAAAAGTTACAGCTACTTGACCCAACTCATGATCAAAGACACTTGCGGCCAAGATATATGGAGTAGACTGGAGTTTTTCCCGCCAGAGACCATATGATACACCAGATATACAGTCTCCAAAAAGTTCACACACAGGACCAAGGACTAATTAAAATGCAATTTATTTTAAGACGCCGATATTCAAGTCATAACTGTGTAAGATTTTATTGGTAAACATAAATCGTTAGAAGCTGCCCTGGGAAGGAGAATGTCAGAGGTAAGGTCATATTATAACAAGGGGTAACAAGAGTGACGAGCTTAAGCAGACTCCTTGTCACCTCTTCTCTTCCTATCGTTATGGAGGCTCTAAGCAGATTGCTCAACCGTGCAGTGATGGCGGGTTTCTTCCAGGGTTTTTTGGCAGGCCACAATGCTTCAGTTCGGGTGGTAGAGTCACACTTCTGATACCATATTGTTTTGTGACGCTGATGTGTCTCCATTGAGTTCTATTCGACTGCTGCTACTATTCTTCCGAGTTTGCTCAGGTCTGAACATTAATGTGGCCAAAAGTGAAATTATTCGTGTTGTGGATGTGGCAAATGTTCGGACCTTGGCCGTGTCTTTTGGATGTAGAGTTTGGAGTCTGCCTTTTACTTACTTGGGCCTTCCTTTTAGTTCTTCTTTTAAAGGTAAAGACTTTGGGAGTCCGGAGGTGGAAAGCTTTGAGAAGAGATTGGCAGGTTGGAAGACACAGTACCTTTCTAAAGTTGGTCGTCTCACTTTTCTTAAGAGCACCCTTTCCAGCCTCCTGACTTACTTTATGTCTTTGCTGGTGATTCTGGTTGGTGTTGCGAAATGATTGGAGAAGCTAGAAAGAGACTTCTTATGGGAGGGAGCTTTGCAGAAAAAAATATACATCCTGGTTAAATGGGAGGAGGTCTGCAGTCTGATCACCGAGAAGCGGGGGCGTTTGAGGGTAAAAAACTTGGTTAGCTTTAATATGGCAATTTTGGGGAAATGGTTATGGAGATACATGCAGGAAACAAATTATTTTTGCTTAGTCTCCAAATGCGGTATGTAGATCTCATGGTTTCAGCTTATGGCTTGGCATTAGCAAGGGGTGGAAAAGCTTCAAAGAGCACATTCATTCCTCCATCGGACATGATAGTCGGGTTCGTTTTTGGCGAGATTTATGGTGTGGAGGTGAAAAGCTGTATCAGTCTTTCCCAGCCTTGTTTTCTATTGCAGCGAATAAGGAGGCTTGTGTGGCGGACCCGGTCACATGTGTAGGCAATGGCTTTGTGTGGAATCTACTTTTTAGAAGGATCTTTAATGACTAGGAGCTGGATTCGCTCTTATTTTCCTTGAGCGCTGACAGTCTTTCTCTCAAGGTGATAGACATTGTGGTATGAAAAAAAGACAGCAGGGTATTTTCTCGGTCCATTATTACTACTACATACTTCTTCTCGAGGTAACTGTTCTTTCCATGGAAAGGAATTTGGTGTTCGGCAACCCCCCTTACGGTGTCTTTCTTTGTTTGGAGGCTGCTACACCTTTTAATTAGTGTTAATGGGGGATAACTTCAGAAGGAATAAAAAGATTAGTGTGAAGTGGTACTTAATGTGCAAGAAAGCTGGTGAATCGATATTGATCATCTGCTCTGACATTGCCCACTAGCCAATCTTGTGTGGGTTTGGCGTTTGCTCTGTTAGGGGTTGAATGGGCCATGTCACGAGCTGTATTTGATATGTGAAAGGCTTGGTCCCAGTACGAAAGGCGATGGCACTCAAAAGAAAGCTCTTGATGTTGATTCATCCATGCCTTTTTTGGTGTTTATGGAAGGAAAGGGAACATCAGATCTCTTGAAGGTCGTAGAGGTCTACTGAGAATATAAAGGCTCATTTTTGTATACTTTATCATTCTGGGCTGCGGAAAATGTTACTTCCAATGAGGCCTTTCTTGATATTTTGGATAGCTTTACAGTTTGTATAGGTGGCTGATTTGGTATGCTCTTTGTCTACATAGGTTTGTCCCTCTGGGATTTTGGTGAATATGCTCTGTACCTTTTAAGGAAAAGAGTGACGAGCTCAATAGTTTTCTGTTCTGATATTTAAACAGGAAGGTTATTAAGGATCTCTCCATCTCTTGATCTTCGCACTGCTGCTTGAGTTTGGGCACAATTTGATCTGATTTTAAGTGTCATTAATACACGTATTTCAATTTCTTTCAAAAGTCCAGCCAAGACATGGAGAAATTCATCAGCAATCCAGCCAATATACAATTTGAGACAAGGTGCATTCTACACTAATTAAGCACTTCTATGATCTTAGCAAAAAATGGGCAAGAACGTAAAAAATGAGAACTCGATAGGCAAGTGGAAAAGTATATAAAGCACAATTTAACGAGAAAAAAATTCTTGGACAATGGACATAAGGAGATCAACTCACCTATATCCCGCTGTTTGAAGGAACATCTTGAGTAGCTCCATGGCTGAACATTGCTTTTTGTAACTGTCAGCAAGAACTTTCAAGATACGACCTAATTTACATATATGGCAGCTAAGCAATTGCGACAAGACTTCCATTGGAACTTCTGAAGAAGCTTCAAACCCCACACTTGTCAGTAAACGAGCTATCACTTTCCGAGACATTTGTAATGCTTGCTCTTGACCAAGACTTTTCCTGTTGCCTTCAGCTCCACATTTTCCACGACTTTGATTTCCTCCCTGATTCATACTAAGGTATTCTGGCCTAATACCAAGCCTCTCGATCATAATAGGGCTCCTGGTCATAATTTGGGGTAGATTATCTAGAACCCCATTGAATTCCACTTTAAGGTTGTCTTCCACACAATTTGCACGAGGGAGTGCACTGTCAGGAACACAGTTCACCATAAACATTGTCTCAGGGAAAAATGGTGCATCATCAACGGCATTATTGTCATCTAAAAGTGAATTTGATCGCACGTTTGATCCATTTTCAAACATAGAAGTGCCAAAACCGATGTGTTGATCTTCATTAAATGCTACTCGCCTTCTCTTGTGCTTTTCAAGAACTCTAAGGTAAGCAGACATCAGCTCAGGTGTACGTTTTTCTGTTTCTCGGTCTCCAAATGATAGCGCATACGGTTTGCTAGCTCTGTACTTCTCAAAAAATTGACTATACCATGTTTCTGGCATTTCTTCATGCCTGAGTCTGTGTGGCTTATTATCAACTTCTGATTCACCATATCTCGATCCAACACCAAAACCTGCTTTAGATTGAGCCTGTGAAACCTTCCATCAACATTAGTCAAACCAAATCAGATTTGACAGATGAAACCAGGGTTTAAAAATATAAGTTAGAACACTCCTACCATATTGAGTATTAGACGCAGTAATACACAATAACTTAAAGTTGACATTTGAAGCAAAATCAAGATATCCTATAGGTTGCCAACGAACTTTGATGTGATCACTATTATATACTGTCATTTTACTAGCACTAATATGAGGGCGAGGGCGAACCTTGTAGCAAGTGTAAGGCTACTCCACTGTGACCTGGAAGTCACGGGATGCAAGGCTGCAAACAGTAATCCATCCAGATCGCACCCTAGCGGGAGCCTCGCGCATTCTGCTGTCCTTTTTGTTAAATGATTTTTTGGGCCATGTTGATATATACCCTCTGGCGGTAATTAAGCTAAATACACGACATCATAACAAATGATCTTGATAACATTAACATCCCATCCCAAGCGGAAGTTAAGAGTACTGAATTAGCCTTCAAAAACCCTGAAATCATTAGCGCCTAAATGGCTAGCCCTTTCGAGAGAAGCATTGCCCTGTGATGGGGCTATGGACCTAGTTCGTTAATGATGGTATTAGAATCCGACTCTCGGAAGCTCGGAGCGGATCTATCATGTCAGGTTGAAAAGATTGAGACACAAAGGCAGACTCAGGTTCATTGGATCGGGTTGCCGATACTGTTAATATCCAACAATGGCTAGAGAGGGAGTTCCTGGGCTATATGTGACAAGGTCAAGTTTAGACCCTAGCGCGGACGCCAAGCTTAAGGAGAAGAGATTATAGCATTCGATCCGTCATTGGATATGTGAGAGTGCGGAATTAAAGACATTGCCAGTGAACTCATTAGGACACAACTGGTCAGCCCTTTCGACGAAGGCACTGCCTTGAGGTTGGCCCTTGGTCCTTTTGGCACAAGTACTTCACATACGGTATTAACACTGTTTATGATACATCCATAAATCAATCTTAGATAGGTGGTCTTCAGGCTACTTTTGAAGTTTTGATGCGTATAAAGTTGTCGACAAACTTTACTAGTTACTACTACCTCACTAGTGCCCAGAGGGCACATGCTACGCGCACAACATGATATTTAATTGTATATGTGGTTGTGTTGACAGGAAAACCTACCAAGAATGTGAAATACAACAAAATACAGATGGTTTATTAAGAAGGAAAATCGCGAAAAACCAGAGGGCCCTCTACGGAAGAGAGTAGTTTGAAGTGGAAAAAGAACTTTGGCCCCTATTCGAAACCTTGTATGCAATTTAACCCCTTGGACCAAAACTTTTCTAACAAACCCTCCAAGTCACGTCTAATGGGGCAATTTGGATGGATAAGCTACTGACTTGGTAGATGACCCTGCTACTAACGTGAATAAGTGGAATTTTCTTTGCATCCAATTACCCTCACACTCTTCGGCAACGGCTCTGATGCACACACTGCTCGCCCATGTCCAAATCCATCCCACCATGAGGTCTTAGTATCTCAACGCACCACGGCCGAAGACCACTTTCACATCACACTGCTACAAGCACCCTTGCTACCACCGTTTTCACTTTTTAGGATATCTTTCTCCACCTGTAAAATTTCAAATCTTCATCCTAGGCCGTACCAATCACGACCATAACAACCTTGAATTCACAAGATCTGGTGACGAAAACACACCATAAAATAGAGAATAAATTTTCAAAGAGAAGGAATTTCATCGATAGGAGATAATTTGGATATCTATAATTCCTTAAGAAGCAAAAGAGACCCAGTCATCAGAGACTAAAAAATTACCAGAAGGAAAATAAATAAGCTTTAATTTTATTGGACAACGAAATAAGTAGCTACTAGAATATCCTAAACTCCTACAAGCAAGAAGAATTTCCTAAATTCATCCTTAAACCGAATATTGCCATATAAGAAAAGCTTTTGTCGCTTAAGTCAGAAAAGTGCCCTTAAAGTTGCTTAAATGGCCTCTTTTTGTAGTCTACGATGCTCTAAACAACGTAGCGATCAGCAGCGGTGCAGAGCTTCTCTAGACAATCGTTTCAACTACTCAGAGTGCCCGTAATTCCCTATGGATCAAAGGTTATGGCAAAGACAGCGCGCCCCAGCGATTGGCCTATATCTTGGGCTTTTGGCGCTCCACTGTGCATCATTCTCCTCCACTTGGAGAGAACTCGGCAACAAGGTAAATTCTGGATAAACAGCCTCTCCACACGGATAGTGAGGGTTTAGATCAGAACCAACATCTCGCCAGTCAATTCGGAGCTTTCACACAGAAGCTTGTTGACCCAGGCTTGGGTTCAGCCAGGGAAAGCGTCATTGTGACCCTTTGGTAGGGAACCATGTCGTATGGAGCATTTGAGGAAGCCCTGGAGGAACGGCTTAGTGATGAGACTGATGGTGCTGCCTAAGACTCAGACAATGGCTATACTTCCTGGGACTTTTGGCAAACCCAGGTAATGTTTAGTGATGAACTGATGGTGCTGCCTCAGACTCAGACAATGGCTATACTTCCTCGGACTTTTGGCAAACCCAGGTAATGGTTTCTGCAATACGATGATGCCTTAGTTGTTTCAGTTCAGGAACTTAGTGCAGAGATTGTCAGCAACTTGAAGATGGTACGTGCTTCCCTTGGCTACATAAGACTAGAGTCTACAGCGACTTTGCCAATACGGATCCATCATATGGGGCAAGAAAGAGATGAATAATATCAGGAAACTTGGTCTATTGTTGGACAGGAAATACCTGACCACCGGTAAACAGAGAAGGGAAGGAACTGAGAAACCTCAAGTGCAAACTGTGAAACTTTTGTGGTGTGGAGGGGGGGGTGCGTACTTGTTCCAGGGAAAGGGTGGGGATTAACTTTTGGTTTCTGAGTAAGTACCGGATTCTATCATGGAGCCGAGGGGTCTTAGACTCGTAATGATCTAAATGGATGGAAAGTAGTGAAAACTTGGTCCTTGGCACTGTAAAGAGGATGGAAGTGATGCAGAAGGGTAGACAGAAGTGGGTGTTGATCACTGGACATCATGGTCAGTCCATGGTGTTGTGGTCAGAGATGGACCTGCTGAGCACCGTTACTAATACAGAGGTTTATAGTTTTTTCCAATAGTATTTTTACGAAATTCACCAAACTAAGTAACATACATAGAAAGGACAAGAAAATGATGAAAGCAATCTCTAAAACCGTGCAAGTGCTTACTTCTTAATATGGCTACACAGGTACCTCTTCTCTCAGCCAAATAAGAAGTCCATAGCTAATAAGGATTCTTCTCAGGGACTCCCAAAGCAGAGGCCAAAATTATCTCAATATGACAAGTTTTGCAGGTCTGCTTTCGTATTCTTTTGGTGGAGAAAAATAGATAGACAGGTGCCAGAGATCAGTTATGGCAGTTTAACACTCATCTTCTTCCACCTTCCTTCTATCAACCTCTTCCTGTTTCCCTCTTTCCCCTTAAGATCTTCATCCAAAAAGTGACCGATATTGCTCATCATCGACAACGAATTTGATGAAAGCCATGGCCCTCTCAATAAATTTCAAAAGCTAAATCTTCTTAAATCAAAAGCGAAGGCAGGTAATAAATGGCTTTAAACCAATTCACCAATTGGAATATGGAATCCGCGAACTCCATAATTCAACCCACAAATGAACTACGAATTTGAAATGAACTCATTAAATCGTGCTCGCAATGCAGCGCGTGACCCATGTTAGGTGAATCGCAAGGTTTAAGGCTACGGCATGTAGTAGTCTAGTATCTGTGACAAGAGGAAGTATACAAATATGTGGAAATCATTCAATGCCTTCTTTGTCCAAACCTGAGGATGATGGCTCTAACTGCAGTTTCTCAATGGATATTACGACACAGGCAATGACAGTCAGACAAGAGAACTTCTGATGCCCATAGGATGAGTGGGAAGAATATATTGCCTAACCAATAAACTTAACACCACTCACGTTGCTATGACTTTTGAGAAGTTCAAGCCCTATGGTAAGGGCGTGGTTTGGGTCCTACTATTATCAGCAGCAAGGCACGATCGGAATCAGCCATGTGTGGGGATTTCAAAACGGTCAACTTTCCATAAGATTGAGTCAGCTGGGTTTTTGTGAAAACCACAATTGAGAATCTTGAAGTCACTAGCGATCACTCTTATCTCATTTGCTTCCGAAGACCAGAAGCGTTAGGTGTACAATTTAGCAACAGCAATTTACTCCTTTGTGGCCCTTTAATGCTCATGTGCCACTAGCATGCAGTGTAACTTGCGAAAACCGTAAGTCCACAATTTCAACTTCTCAATCAGAACAAATTTCATTAGCAATCAATTCAACCAGGCTAACCAACCTTCAAGGAAGAGGTATTAGTAGCAACGATACCGTCTCGGGAGGAATTCTCCAGTGTGAAGTACACATCATCGCCATGGAGCTGCAAATCTGTAGCAAACCAAATCAGTCACCGAAATAATATCAGACCACTAATCCCACACGCGCGCACGCACACACATTTGACACATACAGTTAGGGTTAAGGTTGGAAATCGTGACGGAAGAGGGGGCCGAATCGGAGCGGAGGAAGAGAGAGACGCAGGCTTTGTCGAAGAGGAGAGCGCGAGCCCTGAGCTGGAGCTGGATCTGAGTCCGCGACCTAGAATCGTCGGCTCGCATGAAGGCGTCCCACGAAGACGGTGACGAGAGGGACTGGACGAAGGTGGAATAGAGGGAGTCTCCGAGCCACGGCCGCCACACGCCGTGGCTCTCGAGCTTGCGGGCCAGCTCGTAGCCTCGTCCGTCGTCGCCGAGCAGCGCTGCCATTGTTGTGTCCCAGTCACTGAGAGAGACGGTGGACTATGAGGTGACGGTCCGAGTCGGGTTGGTTTTGGAGTCCGAATGGATAGTACATTCGGATCCTCTTGAGGTGCATTTGTAAGTTCTAACTCTATGATGTCTGGCCTAGTCTAACCGAGTTTTTGTTCTAATAATCAATTTTTAATATTTAATTATTTTTTTATCTCATTTTAAACTTTATTTACCTATCTATCCCACTTTTGAAAATCGTGATTCCAAACAAAAATTTTGAGGGAATAAAACGTGATTTAAAACAACGTTTTCAAAAGAAATCTTGGTTCCTAACAGAGATTTCATACGTTGGCACATTGAAATCTCTATTTTGAATCACGTTTTCTTCTCTTAAAATCTCTGTTTGGAACCACGATTTTCAAAAGTGGATTAGATAGGTAAATAAGGTTCAAAATTGGGTAAAAAAGTAATAAAATATTAAAAATAAATTATTAATGGCAAAAACTCAGTTTTTTCTCAGAAATTATTTGCTTTGGGATTAATTACACATAAATTTCTATAGTTTGAGAGTATGTGCGCAATTTATCTTATTTTTTTAATTTTAACACAGTTTACCTCACTGTTTATTAATTTGTACTCAATTTACCAATTGACGGTTTGGAATCCAATTTCTTGGACAACCCTCAATATTGCAGGGGTAAAATGGTCACTTTAACTTTTTTTCACATAATGGCAGCCACATCATGGTTATTAACCAATAAAGAGTTGACACATGGAAACCAATTCTACCCCAATCATCTTCATGTTCAATTGACCACCACCCAACACCCTCTTTCTTTAAACCACAGCACTTCTTCTACACTTTTCTACCTTCGTTATAGATAGAAATATGCGCATGTGTGTTCCAAAATCAAGGATTGATGATCCTAAATACGCTTTGTGTTTAGTCACGAGTGATCCATCGGTGACACACCAATTTTTTTTCAGTGGATCATGATTCTGAAATGGGGACCACATCAAACAGTAGCGGTCGTGGGGCGGCCACCAGAATTTTTTTTTAGGGCGCATTGGGTTGGTGTTAACTTCTGCAGGTCGGAGACACTCATCGGTGGTGTCGGCAAGCCTGGTTCTGAGGTGCCGCAGCCGCTTAAGAAGAGCCGCTGTGTACCGAGGTCTAGAAGCTCGCAGTATCGTGGCGTTACCTTTTACCGGAGGATCGACCGATGGGAGTCGACAATATTGGCGATAGTAACGGGAGTGAAGGACCTAACGAAGGTGAAGACTATTGGGGTTCGATGGCTAGGATTTTGCGGTGGGTTTGTGCGTGTGTGTATAGAGAGGGGGTGATGGTTGGGTGGGTGTAGACGATGGTGGTGTTCTTTGGGTGCCTAAGGTGGGTGTGTAGGTGGGGTGGAGGAGGGATCACCCGATGGGTTTTGAGAAAAAACAGAGATCACTTGACTGGGATGGAAATAAAGAATAAAATTACGGTTTACCCTTAAGATATTGACGGGCGTCCAAAAAATTAGACTCCAAACAGTCAATTGACAAATTGAGTACAAATTAATGAACAGTAAGGCGAATCACGCAAAATTTGAAATATAAGTTGAAATACGCACATACCCTCAAAATATAGGGTTTTATGTTTAATTGCTCATTTGCTTTACTTGTATATATATATATCCCACTACAAACATTATTTGACCATGGCGGCTTCTATTTTAATCAAAAAAAAATTTATTTTTTTATTTTTTGGCTTTATTAGTCAATACGTCAATTTATATGTAGCTCGTTGGTACGAGAATTTGAATTAGGAACCTTGGGGTTATCCCTCAAGGCCCTCGCCACTTCTCCCGCTCCTTGGGTTGGTTTTTTATGTTAAAGTACGTTACACCAACCCTTAACACGTGTCAAGCGATTTCTTACCTATTTTGTCTTTCCTAGCTTTCAATGTGGTACTAATGGTCGAGCACCACCAACCTCAGATTTGGACCAATTATCTCTCAACCAGCAAGCTTCTAATGCGAAACTTCAACAAAGACCGTAGTCAATCACTGTGGTTTAGATGCGGTTCCCACTAAAGTGTACCGACTGATATAGATGTCTACCAACCGGTTCTTTTTTCTTATGAATTTACTTTCACACCTATTCTAGAAGGAAAAGTTAACTTGTCATATAAAAACACTTGTATATTTATTATATAAAAAAAACACGCCCACAACCCAATCTAAGGTAAACAAAATTCAGTAGATTATGATCAGGGTAAACCCCCACGTAAATAGACTGACTGGATGGACTAGCTTGGCCTGGCATAAAAGATAATCCCTTTGTTCCGAAAAAAAATTGATCATATTTTCTTTTGGGACTGTCTCAAAAAAATTGATCACTTTTCTTGTAGGTATTTTTTCATGTTTATCCTTTTTATGCCTTTTTAATGTCATTTTTCTCTCCATATTAAATCATCCGCCAACCTATTTTCTCTCTCCTGACCCACTTTCTTCCTCTCTCCCTCTCTCTCTTTTGGGATAGAATGAAAAACTCATAAAATATGACGCATGTCATAAATAAGCGTACAAGTCAAATATGATCAAATAACTTGGAAAGGATAGAATAAGATAAACTTATATGACATAGGTTGATTGAACTGGATCAAATTGGACAACACTGGAAAGATGAAATAAAGCAAAGCCTGTAAAGGGATTAATTACACACAAGTATATGAGGTTAGGGTTAAATTGCATGGTTGTCCATTACTTTGGACAAATAGCAGTGATATTCGTTAACCAAACAGAATCATGAAATATGTATTTATTTTAGCAAAACGACTTTATTGCCCATTAGTTGGAAGGTAATTCTTCAAATGCCATCCCTTTGTCTTTCCTCTTCCTCTTCAAGAACTTACGGCAATAACACCACGAGCATAGCGCCAACGCGGCTATCCTCTTCTTCCATTTGCCCTATTTTTACTCTTGATAGCACTTACCACCAGTCAGATTTTATCTCCGAAGTGCCCAGCACTATCAAACGCTAATATGCAGGTCAGCGCCTCTGCACAGCAGCCCCGCCAACCTCTGCCACCTCTACATCATCCACCCCCACCTCTACATCGTCCACCCCCACCCACCCCTACCCAAATTTTATCTTCAAAATCAGTAAACCACTACCACTAAAATCTATTTGCCGATGCCTCTGCATAGTAGCCTTATAACCACCACCACCTCTACATGGCTGCCCCATCAACCCACACCCCAATTGTCATTTCATACATCCCCGATAATCATCCACAGATCCATAACCGTGAGTCAACAAATCGAACCAACGCCAAAGCCACCAATCATCTCTTGACCACCAATGCCCTGACCACAAAACCATCACCACATCACAAACATCGTGCATGACCACCACCCTGTCACCCACGACCACCAACCCGTCATCTCGTCACCACCATCGCCCATGACCACCATTGCCCAAATATAGGTTAAAGCTTGGTTGGGTGCCAATGCGGGTGGGAGGTGATGGCTGCTATCAACAAAGGGTTATGAAAATAGGGAAAATGAAGAAATTATGGTTTGAAAACTAGACATTGTATAACAGCGTAAGGGTAGTGTTAACATTTAAAAAATACGTATTTATGACATCAAGAAAAAAGTCGCATCTTTTTAAGAGGTCATCGACGAATAGACACAGCTGATACCTTTTTAAAGTTATCGGTCACGTAACCTTGTCAAACTTTGTGTCATTGACTGTAATTTTATCCTAACATCAGGTACCTGGATGTAATTAACCTAGGATTATACTAATTGGAGTGAATCAAACTGAATTGAAGTGGACTGGACTAAATCGGGCTGGACTGGACTAAAAGATAAAATGTACAGATCTTTCTTTTATAATGAGAGCTTCATCCAAAATTTCAAAAAAATTATTGGATGGGAATGCATAAGATCACAGTTCAAAACTATATAGCATCAAAATAAACCAAAGAACCTACATCTAATAAAACTTACTATGTCCATGCAATCGATCATTCAACATTTTTAGCTCAGACTGCAATCTTATAGGACACCTAGTTAGCAGCACGAGAGCGTGTTTAGTTTGACACTTATATTGTCTTAGGCCCACCCATCAACTGTTGAATTATTCGCTGCGCATGTACACCACTTGCAAAAATGACTTCGCCGGCAACGCCCCCACCAACGGCCCATGATGCACTACACATCAATCAACCGCCGGCTCCACTAACAAACGCACCTCGCGGCAACCAACGGACGTCCCCACCAACAGTCCAAATGGAAATAGATGACCAAGATGAAGTGGTGGAAATTGAAGGAGACCCACATCCCAGAAACATGAAGAAGTCTAAGAATGCGCATCTAGAATTTATTGAAAGTGAGGCCAATATCAGACTCCAACATTTTGATGATCCTCAGATCCAAAGAGAAAATACATCAATTACTACAGAATCACTAGATACTGGTGAAAATCCGAAACCTAAATCTTACCGTGAAGCAGTTGCGGCCTCGAATTCTTTGGCTATTGCCTTCGATCCATTTCTGCAATCAGTTACGTCCGAAGATGAGAGCGAGGATGAAGAGAGAGAAGACGAAAAAATGCAGGAAAATCAAAACCTGGACCCTAATATACCCAAAATCCAATTATCCTATAGCCTAATCAAACGTATCAGAAAGCCATGGAGTAAGAGCCTTATCATCAAGCTGCTGGGTAAAGCAATTGGATATCGGGCTCTTCTCACCAGACTTTGTAATCTATGGAGTCTTCAGGGTGATTTCAAGCTTATTGATATCGATGAAGGGTTCTACCTTATAAAGTTTAACTTCATGAAAGATTACCACCACGTCGCCAACGGGGGACCATGGATGATACTCAACCACTACCTTACGGTGCGCAAATGGGAGCCCGACTTCAAACCGTCGGAGGCTAAAGACATCAAGACGACGATTTGGCTGAGATTGCCAGAACTCCCAATTGAGTATTATGAAGAGAGAGCTCTTTTTCGAATAGGAGAACATATTGGAAGATCGTTAAAGATCGACAACAACACAGCAACATCAACAAGGGGGAAATATACGAGGATCTGCGTGGAAATTGACTTAGCAAAACCTCTGATCCCTGCCTTTTATTTGAGAAATAGGAAGTACCGTATAGAATATGTTTGCATTAACAACCTATGTTTCTTGTGTGGCAGGGTTGGACATCAGAAAGAATAGTACAGAGAGCATGTGACCGGCAATCAGACCATTTCGAAGCCGGAGATGACGATGAGAGATGACGTTAGCAGCAACGGTCATATGGAAAATAGATCTATTCCATCCAAAACTGGACCGAACTCGAACAACTCAGAGATTAGCTAGACCAAGGAAAAGAAGACAACTATGGCCCATGGATGATCGGGAAGAGAAGGGGTCGTAGACCTATACCAAACAAGGCCTAAAATAACTTCAATCTGCCCAACAGATTTAGCCCTTTAGAAAGTGAACCGGAAAATGAGGACCGCTAGAAGAGAAAAGAAAGAAATGAACAGTTAGGTACAGGGGGTGATTCCCAGGCCCAAAAAATAAGGAGTCCAATGAAGGAAATAGATGCAGGCCTTGTGTCATCTGAACCACTACAGTTTCTAAACAGCGAGCCCACAGAAGCATTCAGTGACCAAGCCCACCAAGCCACTTTAGGAACCCCTTTGGTTGGAAAATTCTGGCCCAATAACCAGGAAACGGTTGAGATGGAGATGGAAGAAGATCCTATGGCTAGAACAGAAAGTGAAGGTGCTGATCTAAGAGCCAGTCACTACAAAATAGATCAAAACATTATGATAACATCCCCAAGGCAGCAGCCCCACCAAACCTCGCTTCAATCTGTTACAGCGATGATAGAGGCTTCTTCTTTCAATAACGCTAACCCAGACAGGCCTTCTTGTACCTAGAATTTCCCCCAGCCTTTAGACGACAAACTACCAGATTTACCAGGAAATGGAAGTAAAACAGCCTAGAACTAAGAATCTTTTTCGATCCCTAATCAGTCTCAGGATCGTACCCCACTTAGAGGATATCCTTCTATCCAACATCTTTTGGACGAACAAGGAGTTTCTTCTAAAAGTAGAGCTGGCAGATTTACGAGGAAGCTTGGAAAATCTGCACAAAGTCTCATTACCTCTAGTGCGAAGTCAGCTACATGAAGAAAAGTGGATAAGGAAAATCCTTTGTATCCCTGAAGGTACCCCTTTGTCTATTTTTGATTTAGAGTGGAACATGAATATCCTGATTTAGAACTGCGATGGAGCAGGAAATAACAAATTCCGGAATGAATTTAGGGAGTTAGTTCGTCGTTTTAGACCTAATATGGTGACCATCCTTGAACCCATTGTCTAGTTCGAGAAGATGGGCAATTTCTTCCATGAATTAGATTTTCATACTTATTCCATCGTTAACCCCGAAGGCATAATTGGAGGAATTTGGCTACTTTGGGATTCTTCTCAGGTTAATGTCAATATTATAGAAGCGAATAATCAAGTTATCCATGCTAATATTGCCAAAAGAGACTACGAAGATTGGGTCTTATCCGCGGTTTATGCTAGTCCTAACCCTAGAAAACGAGAACAACTATGGCTTAATCTTCAAAATTTTGCTAATAATACTACTAAACCTTGGATGATTGGAGGGGACTTTAATGATATTGCTAGTGTTACGGAAAGAAGAAGAAGAGGTGATGGGGGAGATATGAGCAGGATTAGAAAGTTTCGCAACAACATAGACAACTGTGGTCTCATTGATTTGGGTTGTAATGGCCCGAACTTGAGTTGGAATGATAGAAGACAAGGCTGGGCTAACGTGCAAACACATTGAAGCCTTTCTACCCCTACTTGGAATGAGCTTTTTCTGGAGGCATAGGTCTACAACTTACCTTGTACTACATCTTATCATTGTGCCCTTATTATGAATTGCTCAGGTACGTTCTTTACTTCTTCTTTATCTTCTAGACCTTTTAGAATTGAAGGTACTTGGATGCTAAATGAGAATTTTGTTGAAGTCGTTAACAATACCTGGGGCCATGATCAGGATAATATTGTCGACACTACTGAAAACTTTAAAAACCAAGCGATTTTGTGGAACAAAAATGTTTTTGGCAACATATTTAGAAGGAAAAGACTATTGATAGCTAGACTCAAAGGTATTCAAAGTGCCTTATCTAACAGTTGGTCTCATAATTTAGAACTTCTGGAGAGAGATCTTAGGAAGGACTACATTGACACTCTTAATCAAGAAGAAATGCTTTGGCTCCAGAAGTCTAGAGCTAATTGGCATAGCCATGGAGATAGAAATACCAGATTTTTTCATGTGTCTACCATCAACAAAAGGAAAAGAAACAAAATTAATGCCCTAAAGTCCTCTGAGGGACACTAGATAACTGATAACCGCAGCCTACAAGCGCACATTAATGACTATTTTTCCAAAATGTTTACTGCGGATAGCCACGTTATTAGTAGAGTCCATTTTTCTGGAGAGTATCCCAAGCTCACTGAGAATGATGTTAGGACTATAGACAACCCGTTATGTGATGCTGAGATCAAGGAAGCTTTCTTTAATATCAAGGTGCTGAAAGCCCCTGGGCCGGATGGTCTAAATGGCATGTTTTATCACAAGTATTGAAATATAGTAGGGAACACTTGTTGTAAGTTTTTGAAACAATGCTATAGATCAGGGATTATGCCTAGTCAAAATAACAAGGCTCTAGTTACCTTGATCCCTAAAGTGGAAAGCCCCCATAATATAGATCAATTTAGATCTATTAGTCTCCTCAATGTGACTTATAAAGCTCTCTCTAAAATTCTTGTTGCTAGATTAAGAACTCTTTTGAGAAATCTTATTAGTGCTGCTCAGAGTAGCTTTATTCCCGATAGATCCACCACTGATAATGTGATTGTTACACAAGAAATGATTTATACAATTAAGAACTTGAAAGGCAAGGCTGGCGGTATGATTTTCAAAATTGATCTTGAGAAAGCTTATGATAGATTAAGCTGGGATTTTATAAACCAAACTCTTAATGATTTTAATTTTCCTCGATCCTGGATCAAAATTATAATGAGTTGTATTACGGGTAGTTCAATTTATATCCTCTGGAATGGCTCCCCCTTGAGCCTATTACCTCCGGGAGGGGAATTCGATAGAGGGATCCATTATCGCCGTACATTTTTTTTTTTATGTATTGAGAAGCTATCTCATATGATTAATGATTGTAATAAAAAAAGAAAAATTGAATTGGTTTAAAAGCCTCCAAAGGTGGTCCTAACATCTCCCACCTTTTTTATGCGGATGACCTTCTTATCTTTAGCAAATTTGTCGAGAAACAATGCCAAAAAATAATGGATATCCTTGAAATTTTTTGTAGTATCTCTAGGCAAAAGCTTAACCTCAAGAAATCCAAAATGTTTGTTTCTCCCAACATTTCCTCCATGGATGCCCATAACCTTAGCCATATGTGTGGTATTCCCTTGGCCAAGGATCTTGGAATTTACATTAGTGTCCCTTTGATTCATAAAAGAATGTCTCAACACCTCTATGATCAAATCTTTCAAAAAGTTCAAAGAAGGTTGGCGGGTTGGAAAACCAAATTACTGTCTTTGGCTGGGAGAACTACTCTTGTGCAATCTGTCACATCTGCCATTCCTACTCATATCATGAAAGTTCATGCTTTGCCTGTTAAAGTGACTGAAAATTTGGATAAAATCAACAAAGCTTTTTTGTGGGGGACTCTGAAGATAGGAAAAAACTGCATCTTATTAAGTGGGACACTGTGTGCACCCCTAAAAGATCTGGTGGCCTAGGTTTAAGGAAAGCCAAACTCAACAATCTTGCTTGTTTGTCTAAGCTTGGATGGAAATTAATCACTAATGATGACCTTTTGTGGGTTAAAGTCTTGAAAAATAAAGATGTTAAGCATGAAAACCCCAGATTATAGTCTAAGAATGCTAAAAGCTAGCTCCCTTGTTTGGAGGAGTATTTTGAAAAGTAATAGCATAATTTTGAAGGGCTTAAAATGGAATGTCAATAAAGGTTACAAAGTTGATTTTTGGCTTGATTGGTGGTGTGCAAATGATCCTTTCAAGGATAACCATGACTTGGCTGACCATCCCCTTATGGTGCACATTGTTATCACCGAAGGAAAATAGGATATGAATTAGATTAGTTGTTTGATTGATAGTGATAAAGTTAGGCAGATTTTCAATGTTTATCTTCCACAAGAAAATGTTTAAGAGGGTGCTCCCTTTTGGGACAGAAATATTAATGGTACCTTTTCTATTTGTAGTGCATATGAGACCATTTTCAGCTTGAATAGTGACATGAATAGCACTGATGATTGGAGATGGATTTGGAGAATTAAAATTCCTCAAAAAATCATTATGTTCATATGGTTGCTGTTACATGATAGAATTGCATCCAACAGCCTTCGGGCTAGTAGAAGCTTAACTCATGATGTTGGCTGCACTAGATGTGGCTTTGGTTTTGAAACTGCTGAACATATTACCAGATTTTGTCCTGAAGCCCGAGAGTTGTGGAGGAAAGTGTTCTCTAGAGAGCAACTGGAGGAAAAGGATAACTTGAATATGAAGGACTGGTTGGTGAGAAACATCAAAGAAAAAAGGAAGTTTTGAGTTTGCTAATATTCAATGGTTGTATATTTTCACAACTATTCTTTGGCAAACTTGAAAAAATAGGAACAAAGAAGTCATTGAAGGGAGTGTCATTCAGGTGGAGATAGCTTGGAGAAACTGCCTCAACTATGCCAAAGAACTAAATGGAGCTTTTGAAAAGAAAAACAGGAACATAACTAAATTGAGCCAGTTAATTACTTGGTGTTTACCTCCTGCAGGTTGTTTGAAATTAAATGTTGATGGTAGTGCCTACACCAGCATGTCTGGAGGCTATGGAAGACTGCTCAGAGACAACTTTGGAAGTTGGAGGGGTGGTTTTTATGGATTCATTCCAACTTGCAATGCCCTAGAAGCTGAATTGACTGGAATACTAAAAGGATTACAACTCATCAGAAATCAAGGCTTATCAAATGTTTTGCTGAAGACTGATTCAAAAATGGCGATGGATCTGATTTTGGAGCATGGCGTCCCTATACATCCGATGAACAATATCATCATGGACACTAGAGTTCTTCTACAAGAAACTAATTCTATAATAATGCACATATTTAGAGAGGGCAACCTATGCGCAGATCAACTTGCTAGACTTGGAGAGCAACAAATGGAGATTTTTGTGTATCTCATGCAACCACCGGAAGTGGTTACCCCTTTGCTTGCCGATGATGTAGCTGGCGTTGCCCGCCTTAGGGTCTAGGCTGTATGTTGATGTATTAATGTTATTATTTTCAGTTGCACCAAAAAAAAAAAAGTTTGACACTTATGAATCTGAAATTGCCAAAGCATTTATTTACATTAGTCCTAACTCATTCAAGTCCTGCTACCAGCATTCCATAAGTCTCCTTCAAAAGCTTCCACCAAACCAGTCTCTAAAGGACCGATGAAGCTATGCCCTTCATTTTTCTGTTTGGCCCTAGAGTGGTGTCCCTCTGAAAGATTCACGCCGAACATAAGAATTCGACATCACACCATTTACCTTCATAAGTGATATCTTCAAAGACGTCTATTAATGAGCCAAAGTCAGTAGGCACCAACTTGGGAACCTTGTATTGTCACAAATGTAACTGACTTCGTGAAATCATGTGCAAAAGTCTAGGCTTCGATGAGTGCTAAAGTTGTTGTTTCGATTTCAGTCCAAATGTTTATTACCCTTTCGCAATCTTTATGTCTCGTTTGGATACCTTTTTTTTCATATTCATTTTCAAGTTTTTTTAAGAAGCTTAAAAAGATGCTTTGTTCTTTTGTTGAAAGAGTTAACAGATCGAGTAGTAAAACTTTTTTTTGACAGATCTATTCCTTACTTCAATAATGCGTATTTTGGAACATCAACCAAATAATAACTTAATAACTTCAACATTTACTAGAATTTATTATTATTGAAAACAAATAAGCATAACAAACTTGTTTTATAATGCTTACACGTTTTGAAATAAGTAACTCCACACTATAAACATGAAGTTGGAAGGTGACGTCAGCTTCTCACCAGAAGCTTCTCGTAACAAAGTACGACGAATATGTTTTCAAAAGATTGGTGGGGCCAATTCAATATATTTTCTTTGTTAGTTTTGGCAACCACCTTTACACATGTAGGAGACACATTATCAATTATTTCCCTTCATGGTGAAAAAGAATTAATTTCATAAAACACGTTCAACAATTTCAGATCTAGTAAAGTGATTATTAGATCTAGTTTGTAGTGTAAGCACTGCCTGACCTAATAAAAGCAGTATAATCACTCAGTTAATAAGTTTGTAAACTTACAATTTAGTGTGATGAAAGTAGATCCAAGTCAATATCTAGAAATATCATGTGTTGTTCTTCTCTCTTGTTAACCTACAAAGCAGCCTAAGTAATTGAAAGACCACCAAGTTGGCTGTTAAGAATCTGTTAGCAGTTGACACATATGGTGCATGTTAGTTACCAGCAACCACACCCTTCCCCCCACCCAACCCCAATGCGGTGTCATTAAAATATTCTCTACAACACTTGTGTAAATATGTTTATGTAGGAAAACTAGTAAGCGGTTCTCCTTAATACTACACAGTAGGCTATATTACTCCAGTACGACGACTAACGCCTGACAAGAAAGAAAAGGGTAGGGTAGGATATGATGTTTTGGAATTTAGTTGAGATGTTTTTTGAAATGATGTCTCGAAACAATATCTAAACATAATTATTGCATTTAATGTGATTTAAAAACTAAAACAAAAAAGGGCAAAAAGTGTTTCCAAATGCCAAGGTAAAGAGTGAATCTTTGTTTCCTTGTAATCGTAGACATTAAGGACATTTCAACTTGAACTTAAACTCATCTTTTCGTTGAGTTAATCGTTGTCGAGATGATGTTTTGCAAGCCCTCCATCAAAAGTTTTACCTTGGTAGTAATTTCTGAAACCCATAGTGTAGACACCCCAATTTTTGTAGTTTTATTTTATCCTTTTTATTAATTCATATTGGGATTTATAAATAAATAAAGTTTATTATTTTATATTAGCTGTAAATCTGACAATAAGTGATATACCATATTTACTTAATTCAGCTTAGTCAGTCCAATCCAGTCCGATAGTCAGTCTGGCAGTTCAGTCAAGTCAGTTAAGCCCAAATTAATTAGGCCAGGTCAATTGGATAACTAGCCCAGTTAGTTAAGGTTTAACCCAAGTTAAAGTCAAGAGATTGTGATTGATTAGATGACTTTGTCTTGTGATTTATCCATTCATGTGATTAATCCTTAATTTATATGAGATATGGAGATTATTTCGAAATCTGGTACGTCTTATTTAACAAATCAGAGATAGTTACCAAATTAGGGTCAGATAATGTCTCGAAATTCAGATTTTTTTTAAGATATAGGATGACCGGGTGGCTTCGACTAATCGGTCGGTTAGTTGACTTTTGTCAATCTGTGATTTTTATCAAATATTATGTCTTATCTTCAAATCAAAGATTGATATGATCATCTTTACATTTCTGGCATCCCAGACCACTAAAACTAGGGTCCTTGGCCTACAGTTTCAGGAACAAGATTTTTCTCCTTAGAGCTTTTATACCATTTCTTTCATAGAAGTGGTAGACCATCTCTAAGGAGAATTTAATACCTCATATTTCACTTCTATATACACAAGTCACATGCATCGTGGATTCATCATAAGGAGTTCCAAAGTCTTCTAAGCAAGCATCTTCTCGAGGTACATTTATATTTTTCTAGATTAGCTGAGATAATAACAGTCTAGATTGTCTCTCCTCCCCGTAGTCGCATCTTAATTCAAAAATATCAAAAAGAGTCTTTTACATTTTTCAGTCTAAGTAGGACCAGAGTCAAACTATGATGGTTTTGATTCCAATTAGTCCAACTGGATACGTAGGCCATTTGACCTCTGCTGTCGAATTTAAACCAATAATATAGAAATAAACTTAGGATTTGTTTTATGCATTTTTACATGTTTATGTGTTATATGTTTCAAAGGCCAAAAATCAATAAAAATGAAATAGAGACCGAAAAGGCGTAGCGGGTGCCTAACACCTTCCCGCTGCGTAACTCAGTTCTAGGAACCCACTCTTGGTTTCGATAGACTAGTCGTCCTTATGACACTTTAGATTCATTTTGGGGCTTTTCTTATTTTTTCTAGTTTAAATTAAATAAGATGGCGACTCTTAAAATCCTTTGGTATTTTTTCAAGGTGGTGTGCCACAGTGGCGACTCCACTAGGGACTAAAAATATTAAGAGGACTAGACTTGAAAAGTTTTTCTTGATTTTTGGTCGTGTTGTATTTCTCTTGTATATTTCTGTGGTATGTACAATATGACATAACTATGGTACTTGCTCTTTTATTTCCAGACCTCACATATGCGCACGCCCGACCCCTATTGGGGAGCAGCACACTCGAGGCTCTTGGTCCTCCTGGGCTCAAGGCGAACTCTCGATCAAGTTCTCAGCTCCACGTGTCTCGTACTAAAGATTCCTCATGGTTTCTTGGTATATTAAATGACTTGTAACGTACTGGCGATCGTCAACTATTAACTTCATCGTTACGGGTGGGATATATATAGTACATACGAGCCAATGAAGAGACCTTTACATTGGTGGTATAAGGAGAAAAACTCACACCCGGACTATTCAGTGTTCTGCCTCTTATTGGGAGAATACATGTATTGGCATACGATATGTTGGCAGGGAAACCGCCAGTATTCTGTAAGCTAAACCGGTAATTTCTAAAAAAAAAAAGAGACTCTGACTAACCGGAGGTTATCTGTGCTACCAACCAAACATTTAGTCAGTATGTGCATTATTTGAAAAAAAATTCAAAATTGGCTGGTTTATATCCTGATCCAACCCACTGACCAACCGACCAGTTATCTACCAGGATAAGCGGATGGTTAGTCAGAACTTTCACCCTCCAGAAAATAAACCCTAATCCCACTGACCAATCGGCCGATTTTCCTCCTGGATAACCAGACAGTTAGTCCGTACCCTATTTTTCCAAACATTCTCCCATAAAACCATAATTACCTCACTGACTAACTAGATGGTTATCCCGCAAGGTTAACTGGCTGGTTAATGAGTGTCCAATCTCTATACGTGTGTAAATCGGCCAGTTTAATGTTTTATTCTGTGGTGTGCTTATGTGCGTCTACCTATTGTGTGGTTCTATTTCTTCGTTGAATCATAATACATTTTTTCCATATTTCTAGGATAACAAAAAATTAAAAGAATAGAAGAAATAATTAATATATTGCATCCTCCAATTGCGTCATCCTAGTTTCTTCATTGAGTCATCCTTTCTTTCCCCTTAATTCTTAAAGAAAAAAAGCCAAAAACATCTCTCTCTTAGAAGTCTCTTTTAGGGTTTGAGTCAAATAGAGTTTGTCTTTCTAGTAAGTCTTGGAGTCCATCCTTAACAAATCGAGAGCATAACAGTTATGAAAACAAGAAAGAATTGCCCGATTTCATATCGGTTGAATCCATAGTTGACCAATCACTTCAGGATATTGTGTGAAAAATGATTTTTAATTTAAGACTAGTGGTTTATCTCGTTGTCATTTCTTCTTTGCACTGGGAAGGGGGGGGGGAGGGTAGTGATCCCTGTATTTCGAGCTTAAATATCAGAATTTCAGTTTCTTTAGAATTGAATGTCTGAAAACTTAACGGGATAATTTGGTTTGAAATTTAAACATTCGAGTGAGACTCTTAGAGATTATCAAGAAAAGGCTGTGACTTCGTTTCTTAGCCAACCCCTTACTCATCAGAAACAAGTCAAATCCTTAAAGATAATGAGGTATCATATGGATGTTAAGCTCACCTATTCTCTCCTAACATGGGCCGTTTATCTTGAGGAAAAAAAAAGAAAATAAGAAAAAGCCCGCTAGATTGAAAACCATGAAAATGCAGTTTAGGCATATGTTAGGGCACGAAAAAAATTAAAGAGAAATAGAAACACCTCAAAAGAATGTAGGTTTGTACAAGTCTTCCTTGGAATGAGCATTCCCGATGTTTTCAGGCCATCGTTTGGTCACCACATATCATCTTAATCACCATATATTAGATTTTCCCCACCTGCTAGCCTTTTGTGCCTAAACAATTTAGCCTTTATTTTTGGAAGCCTATATTTCTAACCTTAGGACGAGTGGTCTCCTTGTGTGTGCCCATGTCCCAAATATTGTTACAAAGTACTCAGCTCTACATTGAAAGGGTTCCCCCTCATAGGAACCAAAGTTTTTCAGTATATATAATGAGTGGAATCATGACGGTCATTTGTTCGATCTCAAAAAAAGAAACAAATGGTAAAAAAAAAGATGAAAGATGAGAGAAATCGAAAAGGTTGGAGAATGATTATCAGAAATTTAGCGCATAAAATTGCCATCAACTGAGTTATATATATATAAACTACGTCTGACCTGATTCTCCAATGGGGATACATAGGCAGCGTAATTACCTCCTAGGTTCGGTCTCCATGGGCATACACTAGGGACTTTGGTTTCATATTTGGTTTTTGAGCCTTATTTACCATTTGTTTCTTAGCCTACACCCTGGCCTATATTATGTCCTATATAAAGTCCTGTTTGAGGTTATGCTCATTCAAGAGAGACAAATGTTCTCCTATATATTAAGGAGATCGAAAAAATTTGAAAAAAACATAAATGAAAAAAAAGATAATAGTCTATGCACTTTTTTGAGCATGCTATATCATGACATGAGATGTTCCCCTTCATACTGGCTTGTTGGATGACTCTTCTATTCTTTATTTTCCAAACCGGATGTGTTCACCTCATTATGGCCTGATGACGATCCGTTAATCCCCATTGTCTATCTAGCCTACCCTACTATGTACGACAGTTTGATATATTTGTCGCCACTTCAATGATTATACGAGAAGCCTTAAGACTTTATATTGTGCCCTTCTATCATGCACTTGATAGTCATGTATTTTGCTCAGCCTAATCGTACACATTGATGTGTTATCTAATCCTAGGCCCGGACTCCATCAGCCTCACAAATTACACATTTCCACAGGATACACATAGGCCTCGTAGTTCGTGCACTGCCATTTCCGTACATCCTTACCATCCTCCTTTTGGGCCCAACCTTTTCATGGTAGTCTTGAAGATTCAAACCTAAGTGTTTAAGTTGAGAATTAACTTATTCTGTGAAGTTGTATGACATTTAAAATGAGGAATTGAAATGCGTTTGGATAAAAAAAAACTCCAGTGATCTTCCTCTCTTTGGGTAGAGATAGACATGTCAACATAGTGGGTACCATTCACAGAGATTCTAAATGATAAAATGATGTTTGAAAAAGAGAATAGATCTCGAAGTGAATGGCCAATTCATTATACTAGGCAATGAAAGTGATTTCCAATTCAGACACGATCTCAAATTGTGAAAGGATATTATCTTTGTCGCGAATTGTTCTTTATAGACGTCCGTAAGGGTTTCCCTTGTGATCCATCCACCTTCCATTAGGGTATGTAGTGTTAACCCTGCTTACATTTTGGTCTAGGGGCTCCCTGTGAGTCCCTCCTCGCAACAGTTATGACGATGTTTGTCTGTCTCCAGTCCATTACGTGGTCAGTCTTGTCCATATACATTATGGTCTAGGGGCTCCCAATGAGTCCCCTCTCATGGCGGTCAGGATAGTGTCTATCTTTGTGTCGTTCTTGTGCTCACCTAGGGGCTTTATATGAGTCTACTTTCACGCCAGTCATTATAATGTCTACCAATATTCAGTTCATTGCATAATTAGTATAGTCTGCATGAATTTTGTCTAGGGTCTCCCTGTGATTCCCCTTTCACGATAGTCGTGATAGATTCTGTCATTCTCCAGTTCATTGCATAGTCAGTATAGTCTGTCTGCATTCTTGTCCAGGGGCTCCATGTGATTCCCCTATCTTGACACTCAGAGTTAATGTCTTTATCTCGTATAAGTCTACACTATAGAATTATGTCTCCTACCCTTAGTCTTCAAGAAGAAAAAAGAAAAAAAACTTTCATATGATAAAATAATTTTTGAAAAAAAATTAAAATAAAATAAAATATGTTTCTTGCTGTGACTTTTCAGTCACACTCCTATTCTTTACTCATATCTTTTCTTTTTTCAGGTTAAGTCCGAGGGTATTCAACCCACTCTTCAAGGCAATACATGAGAGTCACGTATAGTCTTTTTTTCTAAATCAAGGTCGAACTACATTTGTCTTGATCACTTTCGGATGAGGATATGTTGGCAACCTCTGTAGGGTGCAGCCATTTCCCTGTCGAAGTCTATGTCTGAGGGTATATAACCCTCAATGCAGGTCAGTAGGTGTAGGTCACATACGTTCCCCATTTTCCCAGTCCGGATCCAGTCCGAGGGTGTTATACCCTCCGTCGAAGTTAGTAGGTGAAGGTCACGTGCAATCTTTTTCCTAGTCCCAGTCCTAGTCTAAGTTTGTTGTTAGAGGATAGAAACCCTCAATCTAGGTCGATATGAGGATGGCATACCTTCTTCTCCCAGTTTAATTCTCAGTCCAGTTCCAGTTCAGTTGGCGTATCCACAGAAGTTCCTGTACGCCCTCTCTACAAATATTTTTCCCTTGGTGTCAAAGCAACCAAACGCTACCGAACATTGTTGGCTCCGATTTTTGCACACGAGTCTTTTCTGTGTGCACCAAAACATCCATTCGCTTTTACGCGTTATTGATTCTGACTTCTACACATGAAGCGTCCAATTGCTACCGAGTGTCGATGGCTACGATTTTCACAGTTTTTGGGTGCATAAACGTCCATTTGTTTTTACACGTTGTTGGCTTCGACTTTGAATGGTACCTCTTTTCTAAACTGCACTGATCTGATTCCTTTCCAGGGATACATATGAAGCCTTACAAAGGTCCGACCTCATAGTTGTGTGAATCTTTTAGTCGATCTTGAGTCATGTAGTCCTTTTTCTGTATTTCCACTACAAAAATGTGATGTTTTATAGTGATGTTCGCTCGGATGCGAGCTCCCTCACCAAGGGGGAGACACCCCATTTTCCTAATTTTATTTTATCTTTTTATTAATTTATGTTGGGCTTTATTAATAAATAAAGTTTATTATCAAAATTTTGGGTATAAACCTGATAATAAGTACGTGATATGTCTTATTTACTTAATTCAGATTAGTTAGTCCATTCCAATATTCTGTATGTCTGTCATGTCCAGTCCAGTTCAGTCAGTTAAGCCCAAATTAATTTGGCTCGGTCCATTGGATAACTCGCCTAGTTAGTTAAGATTTAATCCAAGTTAAAGTAAAGAGATTGTGATTGATTAGATGACTTGGAAATGTCTTGTGATTTATTCTTGATTCATGTGATTAATTATTAATTTATATGAGATATGAAGATAATTTCTGAATCGGGTACATCTCATATAACAAATCAGAGATAATTACCGAATTAGGGTCAGATAAAGTCTCAAAATTCGGGAAAAGACATTTTTAAGATATGGGATGAACCGGTCGGTTTTCGACTAAACCGGTCGGTTAGTTGACTTTTGTCAATTTGCGAGTTTTATCAAATATTATGTCTTATCTTCAAATCAAAGATTAATATGATAATCTTTACATTTCTGGCGTCCCAAACCACTAGAAGTAGGGTCCTTGGCCTATAGTTTCAGGAAGAAGCTTTTTTCTTTTTAGAGCTTTTATATCATTTCTTTCATAGAAGTGGTAGATCATCTCTAAGGGGAATTTAGTACTTCATATTTCACTTCTATTTACACGTCACATGCATCGTGGATTCATCATAAGGAGTTCCTAAGTCTTCTAAGCAAGCACCTTCTCGAGGTACATTTATAGTTTTCGAGATCAGTTGAGATAATAATGGTCTAGATTGTCTCCCCTCCCCATAGTCGAATATCAATTAAAAAAAATCAAAAATAGTCTTTTACATTTTTCATTCTAAGTCTCGAATTGTAGACTACTTCTCGTAGGACCAGAGTCGAACTGCGATGGTTTTGATTCTTGTTAGTCTGACTTGATAGGTAGGCTTTTGGACCCCTGTTGTCGAATTCAAACCAATAATATAGAAATAAACTTAGGGTTTATTATATGCATTTTTACATGTTTATGTGTTATACTCCTTCCGTCTCACATAATTTGATCAACTTTTTTTTGCACGCAGATTAAGGATTTAAGTGATATATTGTGTGTTTCACATTCTACCCTTTGGAGAGAGGAGGGAAGAAAGTGAGCCAATATAAAGAAAATGGGTTAGTAGAGTATTAAGTGTGGAGAGAAAAATGAATAAAAAAGTGTAAGAAAGTGGGTCAGGAGAGAAAAATGAGTTGATGGAAATTTAAATGTGGAGAGAGAAATAGAATAAAATATGTAAAAAGAGTAAATATGTAAAAGTACATACAAAAACTTTTTTAATATAGAAAAGTGCAATTTTTGTGGGAAGGCCCAAATAGGAAAGTTGATCAACTTATGTGGGACGGAGGGAGGGAGTATGTTTTAAATGCCAAAAATCAATAAAATGAAGTGAGACCGAAAGGGCGTGGTGGATGCCTAACACCTTCGCGTTGCATATGTTAGTCCCCGAACCTCTTTCTTGATTTCGACAGACTAGTCGTCCTTATTGGATATATTAGAGTCATTTTATAGTTTTTCTTATTTTTCCTAGTTTAAACTTTAAGGAGCAAGTATCCATTGTCATGCATAAAGGATTTGTTTGACCAACTTTAAGGAGCAAGGTTCTTCTCTAAGATAGATTTATGTTTCAAGTACCATCAACTAGAATCTAGGGCAGAGAGAATATGCCAAAGACTGCATTCAAGACTCGTTACGGCTATTGTGGGTTCTCAATGATGCCAGTCGGGTCGACTAATGCCCTTGCTTCTTTTATGGATCTAATGGATTGGGTATTTAAGCAGTATTTGGATCAGTCTTTTACCGTCTTCACTGATGTTATCTTGGTGAACTCTAAGTTAGAAGATGAGCACAACGAGCACCTAAAAAATTATCCTAAATAATTTGAAGAGTAATCAGTTGTATGTTAACTTCAAGAAGTATAAGTTTTGATAAAGCAAGTTACGTTTCTGGGGAAGAATAGTTGTTGACCCTTCTAAGATTGCAGCGATGACTGACTAGTAGAGGCCTAGGATTGTTGCAAAAATCATGATTTTTTGGGATTGGCAGGTTACTATTGTGTGTTTGTAGAAGATTCCTCAAAAATAGCTATGCATTTGACTCAGCTGACTAAGAAGAACAATCGCTTTGTTTGGAACGAGGAGTGTGAGGCCAATTTTCAAGAACTAAAAAGAAGGTTGGTATCTGCATCTGTGTTGACCTTACCATCTAGTTCTGGATGTTCTGTAATGTATAATGGTGCTTCAAACAAGGTGATTGCGTATGCTTCTAAACAACTTAAGCTTTACGAGCAGAACCCTACCCATGATCTCGAGTCAGTAGTTGTGATCTTCGCTTTGAAGATATGGAGGCATGACTTGTATGGTGATACTTGTAGAAATATACATTGACCTCAAAAGTCTTAACTACTTTTTCAACTAGAAGGAGTTGAATATGAGACAGGGGCGTTGATTTGAACTTTTGAAAGACTATGACAACATAATTCATTAGCACCTTGGTAAAGCGAATGTGGTGACGGATGCACTCAGTTGGAAGAGCACTGAAAACTTAGCATCTTTAATCACTCATCAGCCTCAACTGTTAGAGGACATGATGTCTTTAGATCCCGAGATCAGATGACAAGATTCTGGAGAGTACGTGACAGCACTACGAGCACAACCTACCTTGATCAGCAGGATCAAGAAAGCTCAAGAGGAAGATTTGAGCATAGCTTGCATTATTGAAAAATATTAGTAGTGAGAAGCAATCTGAATTTAGAGTTGACGAATGAGGAGTGGTTTGGTGTCATAAGAGACTTTGTGTATCAGCTGATATATTCTTGCGAATGGTATTATTGTCAGAGGTTTGTAGATCTAGTTTTCCTATTTACCTGGGAGGAACAAAGATTTATCATGACGTTAAGGAGCTTTTTTAGTGAAGCGGCACGAAGTCGAATATAGGGATGGCAATGAGACGGGTCGGAGTTGATTAATTTAAAGACGGGACTATAGTACACGGACTATTATAGCAAAAATAGGAGCTTTGGGACCATTTCAAGAACTCAAGGATAATTCGAGGTGATAAAGTCATATTTTCTACTTGGATTATATTGCAAACTCTTTATAGGGTTAATTCTTACATGCGATATGTTGTTCATCTCAGATAGAAGTGACTATCCTTGAATCGAACACATTTGACTAAATGTGCATTTAATCCTTCTCACAAATTCGTATTATATACATAGAATATATATTATATGGTGCTACAGATTATGTTATATACCCTGTTTGTCATCCTGAGCTCAGGGAAGATCGTCAGATGAATCCACGATACCGTTGGGTTGGGTGCTTAACTAACCCACACATCAACTTTATCATCTTCTAACATCTATCCCCATCTCCTTCAGTTTCTCTGAGTTGGTGCCCCACCTTTGAATTCGGACTACCAAATCCAGTTAGTAGTACTTCTAGTGAAGATTACATCACATATAATGTCGTCTCTATAAAAGGGCAACTTACCCTTAGGCTTAAGACCCTTAGCTTTATGCATCTCCTTTTTTTACAGTTTAATATCTTATTTCCATCTTGACTTGGAGTTTCCCTTTATCGAATGGAGAGAATGCTGTTAAGCTTAACTCCTCTAACTGAAGTGACATTGGTGAGGTTGGTGAGTTATGGGTTTTGGCTATCTTCAGCAGAAATTTCCTTTTTAGTGTGTTATAGAGCGAGTATGAAAGGTTTAGTTGACCCACTTTAACCATGAATCTCCTCCACTTGAGATCTGTTAGTTCTGATATGGATGGCTTTGCTTACGGAGGATAACTAAATCAACCAGAAAGAAAGCAACCACACTATGGAGATTCGGGTTTATAACTTGTTTAAAAAAGTGATCAACTACTTCATACAGGGTTGCCCCCAGTGTGATGGTTAATTATATGTTGTTACAGTACGGAAGTCAAATACAATCCACTAACCCAATGACTACGGTTTACTTGATCAAAACATTATCAACATCTCTCTCGGATTTGGGTATGTAATATTGATTCCCCTTGCCATGCCAAGTTTGGTCAAGGAAATTTTCTGGCTACAACTATAGTTGTGGCAAGGCAAAAAAGCTACAACTTTAATTTAGCGATATGAATGGTCGGCACCTACGGTTAGTCCTTAAAACTTAGGGACACGACATAGGAAAACATTGCTTAGTATCTGAAACTATCTTCAAAAGTACTACTTTTTTTTATAGTTATTTGCACCAAATAAGGTTTTGCAGCTTCTACTATAATCGTTCGTGGGTACAACCAGCGTTCTCTCTCTAGTGAGTAGGAAAATAGACATACGTCATCCGGCCATAACTGATTACTCTTTTTGTTTCCAAAATATTTTAGTAAAGTAGTTGCAGAACGTGCCGATAAAATGATTTTAGCTTCAGCAAACCTCTAGTAATGTTATCACGTACATAAGGGAAAAAATGTTGCTCCTCTAATATATATAGACGTAGCTCATTTAAGGCCAAGGTTCTAGCAAAGCAACGGCCAATTCGAATTATTGCATGCGCATATTATTTAAGATGATGGTTCAATTCACATGCTGGCTAGTCGTTCATTAGAACTTAAGAAAGATGGGGAAAAAGAGGAAAACACATCATGTGTTTAAACTTGGAAGACACTCGAGATTGAAAACAAGATTTCAGAAGCTGGGTCCGAATTAATGGGGCTGCATCATCATGCATGATGCCGTAATTCCCATTATTGCTCCGATTCTCATATGTTCACCTTTGAGAGATCATCCAACTGGATTGTTTTTCTCAAGGAACGACATTTGGGCTTTTCTTTTTATCGTTTGATCTTCACTTTTGTCGCTAAAAGAGTCATCTTTGAGAGAGATCATCTATCTATCTGGATTGTTTTTACCTTGTTATGAAAGTACTAGCTTCGTCAAAGTATGATTTGGCGTTAATCAAGTACAAATGTGTAATTGTTACAATGGTTGGAACTGCTTGACTCTTTCTTATAAGCTAGCTTCTTTATCGACTCGCTGTTTCTGAAAGCATGACACTAACTTGAAATACGAAAAGAAAAAACAAAAATAGTAAACAAACTTGAATTGATTATTATACCAAAAAAAGTGAAAATCATTCTTACAAAAAAACTAGATAATCAAGCTGCTTTGAGACAATTACGACAATACCATTTGACCAAATCGATCTCGAGATAAGTTTTCATCGGAGAGTCGAGAAGATTATTTATTTGAAAAGCTTCTTTATCGACTTGCTACTTTTGAAAGCATCACACTTAACCTGAAATAGGAAAAGAAAAAACAAAGATAGTAAACAAACTTGATTATTATACCAAAAACAAGTAGCAATCATTCTTTAAAAAGAACTAGATAATCAAGCTGCTTTGAGACAGTTACGACAATTCCTTTCGACCAAACCGATCTCGAGATAAGTTTTCAACAGAGAGTCGAGAAGACTATTGATTTGATATGAAATTTTACGATCACACACACACACACACACACACACACACACATATATATATATGGAGTTGATAAAATGATAGCGCTAACAACTTAACCTAAGTTAGTGCGATCTGGCCGTCCACGGGCGAGAATGGATAGCTGGATCGCGAACCACAACAGGAAATTTTTTCACCGTCCGCTACATAATGTAGCGGACGCTAAATTATCGTCCGCTACATTATGTAGCGGACGGCCAAACAGCGCTAGCAACTTACTAGCGCTATCAACGGATCAGCTCCCTATATGTGTATATATATATATATATATATATATATATATATATATATATAACACGCGAGCATATTTTAAAGGAAAAGATTTGGCTGCTATCTTGGTTGGGGAATATCCCCTACATAGTGACAATCAATTGTCTTTAAATATTTTTAATGCTTTTATTTAGTAAAGTTAAAAAAGTGATGCTAATAATATCGCTGAAAGTGTTAAAAAAAAGTTATTAAAAATATTTTAATTACTATTAATTATCACTATATACATGATTAGAAAAAGATTCCTACAAGTTTGTTCGACATAAAAAGACGTTTTATTTATCGTCAGGTACCAAAAGTACCCACAAACAGGCAAACTCCCTCAACAAACGTCGGTTAGTTGCGTTGGTTATTGCTGCCTTTGATTCGTACTAATTTAGCGGTAGTTACGCCAATAATTACGAGCCTAGCAGTAAAAGGACGGCTGGGATTCCCATTCCCGTCATCCAACCTTCCTCTAGTTTAACGTAAGACTCTTTTTCAATTTGGGCAACAATTGAACCCCTACGTGGTCAGTCTCTGTTAAGGTGAGGTGAGGTGAGGTGGAGTGTATAAATATAGCATATATTCCAATCACCACAAAACTTACTAGTTTTTTCTTCCCCTCCTCCTCCATTAGAATAACTTCCTTCTCAGACATCCCAATTTCAAGTCTCCCCTCCCCTCCCCCCCCCCCCCCCCGTCTCTTTCTTCCAGTTTCTCTCCCTCTCTTTCTCTCGGGGCACTGTTGAGGGGAAGGAGAGGGAGCTTTAATTTCGAGGATGAATGCTCAAATGTAAATCCTCAAATTCAATCCAAACCATATTACCACCTTTTGCTTTTGATTGCTTTGGAATTGAACCAATTAGCCCAGAATGATTGCCACGGAAGGTAAGCTTGTTTTAATGGCTCTCCTTTTTCTAATTTCAAAGTTTTTTGCTTGGTTCCAATCTTGTTGCGTCCGTTGTGCTCTTATCAATCTCGTTGTGGCTTGTGCATGTGAAAACTATTGCAGAAACCCAAGAGACCCCGGAAACGGAATTGGAAGAGGATGTGGAGGGTGAGCTTTGTACTGACTCTCTGTTTCTATAAGCAATTTGGATTTTATTCCAATATTTTTCTCCCACTAAATTCTTACCATTTCTGCCGTGCATGTTAAATGATTGTAGAAGCCTCAAAAAACCCAGAAACAGAATTGAAAGATGACGCGGAAGAAGGTGAGCATGCCTTAAAGCTCTGTTTCTGCAAACAAATGATGCTTTATTTCAATTTTCTTCTCATTAGATTCTAAGCAATTTTTTTTTTGCAATTTAGAAACCGAAGAAAACCCAGAACCAGAATCGAATGAAGATGTCACAAAAGGTTAGCTAATCTATCTCAATGCTCTGAGTCTAAAATGGATTTTATTCCAATATTAGTTACCCATTAAATGCTTTGTGCATGTGAAATTTACTTGGCAATTCTGTTGTGCATGTGAAGAAATTATAGAAACCCCAGAAACAGAGCACGCGAAAATCCAGGAAGATAGCGACGACCAATCGTCGCCTAGAGGGGTGCTAGAAATCCCTGTTCTGGGTTCAGATTCTGATAATAGCAGCAACATAGGCAGCAGCAGTAGGAGCAGCAGCAGTTGCGGTTCATCTCTGAGCGAGAAATCAGGGGAGCAAAAGGGTTCCTTTGGGGAGAGTCATGGGCTGCACTGGAAGAATTTGATTGAAAACATCAAGAGGAGGTCACTGAGACGGTTTTCGACGATTCCATTGTTGGGTGGATACGAGAGCTCAAGGAAGAATGCAAAGAGGAAGTTGGGGAGGAATCGCAGTTCCGAGGAATCAATTGATTGTGGAGGTTTGATTGTGCCTAAACCGTCATGGAGGAATTTCAGCTATGAGGAGCTTGTGGCTGCTACTGATAACTACAATCCTGGTAAGTAGAAACCTTTCAGCTTCTCTCTGTTTTAACATTCCTTTTACAAGGCCTGTTTGTGAGTTTCTTTATTTTATGTAAACCAGTTTTTCTACAATTTGAGTACCCTTTAACTTTTCAGTTATCGCCTTCGTATGCAACTATATATATAGGAATTTGTCTAGAGACTGCGTTTGATTTAATTAGTGTGTTTTCGAGGGCTTATAGTTCTAGCAAACTTTACGTTTGGGATAGTGCAAAGGGACATGAGAATAGGCAACAAGAAACTTTATCTAAAAAGTTGTTTGATATTACTACATTAAAACCTGTAAATGTACTATTCATGAGAAGAAGATCCACTGTAGGAAGTCTAGATTTCAGTGCTACCATCGAAATTGTCTCTTCCATTTTTGTATTGAGCTAAAGAGCACGAAGCAAAATGGATTTTTAAGCACGTGGATTGCGTGCATGACTCGTTAAAGTAAGCAACTACATAGAGTTTCTTCTTTATTTGAGTTTTCTTAAATTTTGAGAAATGATGCAGAAAATGGAAAAAGAAATGAAAACGTGGTTCTAAATCACGTTTTCTTCTTTAAAATCGTGGTTCTAAACCGCGATTTCTAAAAGTGTGGTACGTGGGCAAATAAATTTCAAAATGGAGTAGATAGGTAATTAAGTACTAAAATAATATTATTTAGGGGTAAAACTCCAACTACATACGCATGTGGACAAGATATCAAGCACCACGCATCAGAGCAGCAAGTCAAAATGGCTCTGTGACTGTATGAAAGATTTTCGTTGGAGAACAGAACTTTTGACCAAGTAAAATTAGGATGGACAAACAGGAGGGAAAGTGATAGTG
>JAVXUO010000016.1:0-26754 GCA_033065855.1 Escallonia rubra
CATGATTGTGGTGCATAGGCGCGATGATATGAGTAAGGTGTCGGGGGCACGTCTGTGTGAATGGCGCTGCGCATGGGCGCGACGGAGTGCGTAAGGTACCGGGGGCACGTTTGTGTCAATGGTGGCGCATGGGCGCGACATAGTGCATATGGTGCCGGGGGCACAGTAGTGTGACAGAGAGCCTGGGGGCACGGCTGTATCAGCAGCGCGGCTCACAGGCGCGGCGGAGTGTTCAAGTGCGACGCCTGGACACCGGCGACGGGGGTCGCGGAGTTGTGTCCGGGCGACGGGGGTCGCAGAGTTGTGTCCGGGCGACAAGGTCGCAGAGTTGTATCCGGGTGACGGGGGTCGCGGAGTTGTGCATGGTCCCTTGAAGAGAAGTGAAGGTGTTAAGTATGGAGAGCAAAGGCCAACCCATAAGGGAAGTCCAAGGCCAACCCTAAGGGGAGGCCGAGGCTGACCCCAAGGGGGAGGTCGAGGCCGACCCCAAGGGGGAGGCCAAGGCCAACCTCCTTGGGCAAGTGCCATGGCGCATCGACGAGCGACGGGCGAAGTGCGACGGTCGAAGCGTGATAAGGCTTCGTGCGAAAATGAGCTTCTTAGTGACGAAGTAACGTGACGAAAGTGAGAAGTGCACGTGACTTGAGCGTGCATGCTTTGACCGGTTGTGAGCGTTGAAAATGTCTGTTGCTTGTGCGGATGTGTCATGGAAAATGGGACCAAAGTGGGCCTTTGGGTACGAGGTTGGGAACATAAGCCCTCTGCGTGTGGTGTGCGCGGAGGGGCAACCAGAGCGGGCACTGCACGCATAAAGAATTAGCAAGATTTTGATGGTGTTTGGCAGGCGAGTTCTTGACACCGTCAATGCATGAAGATGAGGAAGATTAGGTGGCTCGAGCCACCTCGTGCACCACTTAGGAAATCCTTGGGATGCTAGGGTGTGGACGCATGGGCAAGATGATAGGGCGCCGGGGGGCGAGCACGTAAACGGCGCTCGAACGACGGACGACGAGTGTCGCAACGACGTCACCCGGATGATGGGGACAAATGTCGCAGAGACGGCGCACGGGCGCTGGCGACAAGGGTCGCGGAGACGTCGCACTGGCGTTGACGACAAGGGTCTCGGAGACGGTGTCCGGGCGAAGGATGACGAGTGTCGAATAATTAGTTGGAGTAGGTGGTTCGAGCTACCTCGCGCACCACCTACCAAGGATGTTGATGTCGAGGGACATCGTCATGAGGGGCGCGATCGGACGTCGCGATGCAGGGGCAGTCCACGACGGGCGCATGTGCGCGGGCAATGCACGTTGATCTATGTTATAATTTTTTTTTTGAAGTTGACGGCCTTGGATGTCGGCCATGATGTGAAGGTCGAAGGTGGCGGGGGGACTTGGGTGTGGTGACCGAAGGGAAGAGGTTATGGGTTTGAAGGAAAATGAGAGATGGAGAGGTGGTTGAAAGTTAGTGGCCTTGGAGGCTAGATTGGGTGAAATAATGATGAAGATGGGAAAGCGGCGGCGCCAAGAGGCTGCCGCGGGATGACAAGGGCCATGGGGAGTGAAGAGAAGGATGGGGAAGTGGGATGAAGGGCCGAGGCCGGCCGACCAAGTGACCGAGGCCGGCCGACCAAGTGACCGAGGCCGACCAAGGTTGCTTGGCCAAGGCCGAGGCCGCACGGCGCGGGGCGGGGTGGGTGAGGCCTAGGCCGAGGGAGGGGGCGGGGGAGGAAGGGGAAGAGGGAGGAGAGGAGAGAGGAAGGGGGAGGGGTCGGCCTTAAGGTGGGGGTTGGGGAGGCCGAGGCCGAGGGGGGAGAGGGCGGGGTGGCCGAAGCCGAAGGGTGGGTGAGGCTGAGGCTGAGGGAGGGGGCGAGGGAGAAAGAAGAGGGAGGAGAGGGGAGGGGAAATGGGGAAGAAGGGGGTTGGGGTCGGCCTAGGGGAGGGGGTTGGGGAGGTCGAGGCCGAAGGAGGGGAGTGGGAAGATGGAGGGGAAGAAGAAGGGGGGCGGCGGCGGCGGTGGCGGCGGCGGCGGCAATGGTGGCGGCGGGGTGCCGCGGGGTGAGGCCGAGGGGGGGGGAAGGAGGTGCGGCCGGGGGGGTCGTCACCGGCGAGGGGGGCTGCCGGCCGAATGGCGAGGCCGAGGGGCTGCGGCGCTGCAAGGAGAAGAGGGCGGCGGCCGCGCATGGTGAAGAGAAAGAGAAAGAGATGAGAAAAGAATTAGGGTTAGGGTTTGGGGGATGATGCGGGTCGGGGAGCTGGGCGCAGTGAGAGAGAGCCAGGAGGCGCGGGTCACGGGTCGGATCGGCTCGAGCGCGCGGGTCATCTGGGTTCGCGGGTAGGGTTTGCCCATATATTTTTTTTTTGAATTTGAATCTGAAATTTGAAATTTTTTTTTTGGCAGCCCTAAAGAGGGAGCCCCCAATGAAGATTTTCACAATGTGCAAGATGAGAGAGAGAGAAATGGGATGGGAGAAGAATGAAGCTTTTCCATAAGAAAAAAAGAAGTTGTGTATGAAGTGGGGAAATGGTGATAAGGTGTTGGATGGTGAGGGAGGAGAGGAAAATGTGAGAAGGAGAGTGATGAGAGCATGTATGTGAGGAGTAGTGGGGAAGATGAACAGCTTGAAAAAAATTCTAAGTGTTGAAATTTTTTGTTTTTTGAGTTTGGGCAATGATGCTAAGGGGAGGCCATTGAGGGTGGTGACCCGGCTGCGAAAAAAATGAATTTTTTTTTTCTAAGTGTTGGGCTGAGACAAGGATACCGAGGGAGACCACTGAGGATGATCACGGATGACTGGTAGCGAAATTTTTTTTTTTCTAAGTTTCAAGAAAAGTAATTGAAGGATGATGATGCGACCGTAGTAGCGCGGCTCGAGCCACCCCGCGCACCACGTACCAAGTCGTTGCAATGTGAGGCCGAAGGGATTGGGAAGGGGTGAAGCCCCCAAGGGAGTGGGTGATGGCATGAAGGGTGACGTCAAGAGACTTGTGCAAGAGCAATATAACTTGAAAATTTTCTAAGTCTGGAAAATGTAACTTCATTGATAACGAAGGATAGACAACATGCCTTGATACATGGGTATGACGTACATGAAGACTTGCACTAAGACTTGCAAAATGAACGAAAAAATTACAAGTGTGGAAATTGCACTAAGACATGCCAAGGCTTGGTCGGGTGGGTCATATGTCCCGTACTTAGAGTTTGAGCTCTCCGGACGCAATCTTGTCAGCGAAGACAAACTTGAGGCCCCTGCACCACTTGAGGCCATGACCGACCTTCCGATGATAGGGGCAGTAGTTGGGATGTGCTAAGTCTTCCGGGGTAGGTTCAGTGTTGGCATTGGGCAGGGTTATGGCATTGTCGTCGATCCATGTCTCGAGGAGAATTCTAACAATCTTCCAGTCACACGGGTATTCCGGGGCAGGCATCGGCTGCCCTCTCTTGTCAGGGCGCCCGTCCCTTCCTTGGGACTGACGCTTGCGGTTGTTGTCGTCGTTACTGGCTGCTTCCATCGTCGCGGCCAAGATAATGAGATTGGGGCTTTGGGGTCTTTGACGAACCGACCGAATCATAGGTGCGTCGTGCAGCTTCCTTGAGATGTCCCCAAGACCGAAGCTGGAGGTTTTCAAGGTAGACCCTGTAGGTGTCCTTCATGTTCTTGATGTAAATGGGTACAAAGGTTTCATCTTTGCTGAAGTTAGTGCACTCCAAGCACTTGTGATGAAATTGCGTAACATAGGTATTGAGGTCTTCCCCGGGATTCTGGCGGATCCCTGCAATGTCAACGATGGTCACACGTTCCGTCTCATAGTGAAACTTGTCAAGGAAGAGCGGGACCATGTCGGACCATGAGTGGATAGTACTGTCAGGAATCTGATGATACCAAGAGTAAGCGAGGCCAGTCAGGGACTTGTGAAATTCCCGAAGCTTCAAAGTGTCGTCTTCCCCATAGTGCTCGAGGGAGCCAGCAAAACGGGTGAGATGCTCGCAGGCGTTGCCTTCTTTGTCGTTGAACAAGGTGAATGATGGTTGCTTGTACTTGACAGGGTAGGGCTTGGTAGCGAGGCTGCCAGAGTAGGGAGCATGGCCTGACAGCTTAGAGGGGGAGTGGGGTAAGGATGACTGCTTGAGACGGTGAATGAGGGCATCAAGGTCATGCTTGGTGACATACGACGCATGTGAGGGTTTGTGCCCTGTCGTGATGATCCGAGCACCAGAGCCCCCAGACGGTGCAACCTGAGGCATTGAGGGGATGACGATGGTAGAGAGGGGTTGGTGGTGGGGAGTAACTTGTTGGGGCATGGTTTGCATATGGGTAGTGTCAGCTACTGGAGGACGGTCGTCAGGAAAGGTCGACTCGAGTAAGCTAGGGGAATGACTTGTGTTTAGGTTTCGACTAGTTATGTTCCGGTTAGGCTCCATCTCAATTGATTCGTGAGTCTCTGAAGTGCTTCGAGCAAGGGTAAGGCGTGGCGCCGGAGGCTGAGGTGCCGTGAGTCCTACTGTCGAGGGCCCGAAGGACCAAGGCAGCGGTGGTCGCGACACTGGGACCCGAGCAGTGTCCAAAACTAGCCCAGGCCCTGAAGGTTGGATATGAGCAGGAGGGGCCAAACCTGGATCTTGGGATAACACGGGGTGAGTAATGGGCACAGGGTGCAGAGCTCTAAGGCTTTGGGAAATCGATGATTGTGAAGTCAAGACTTGGATTGATTTTTGCATTTTCACCATGGTTGTCATAAGAGTGGCTATAGTGGGCGAAAATTGCTGGATGGCCGCATTGACTGCAACTTGTATGTCAGGTGCGGTAGTTTGTGGCTGGTCTTGGGGACGCACATCACTGGTCCCCTCTTGTTCACCTGAGTGGTCCTCTTCTTGCACGGCATAAATAAGGCCCTGGCTGGCAGCCCTCGTAACTTTTCGTTGTCTAGGCATGGAGACTAAGTGCGGAAGATAGACAGACTGTAGTACGATGCTCACCTCCCCAGCGGAGTCGCCAAAATGATGCCAAGGAAAGTGGGTTCGTACTTACGTGGAGGTGCCACAAAGGCTGCAGTCCGAGTCAGATGCCAAGTATGTTGATGTAGGACACAACAAGGGTGGAACAAGGGCAAGACCAAGGGCTTCCCAAATAGAGCTTGAGGGTGGCAGTGCTGCGAGGGCGATAGCGCGTGATGAATACACGATGACAGTCACAGTCCGATGCTTAGGTCCAGAGTCAAGGTCCTGTATGTTTCTCTCTCTAGGATTCTAGAGTGAGAAAGTGAAAATGTGAGAGTGAAGAAGAAGTCCTCCAAATGAATTCTCAAGACCTCTATTTATAGAGATTGAGATAATGATGTCATTAACCGACACGTGGCGCTCCCCAGGAGTGACACGTCACCGGGGGGTCCACAGGTGCCGGTGCTCCACGGACTGTCGGATCGCATATTCACCCGGCCTGCTCCTCACAGCGTCGCTCTGTCTGTCTGGAAAGATTGGCTCCCACAATGTCAGTGTGGCCAGAGAACCCCTTGATCTAGCCTCCAATCCAAGCCCTTACGGAGTCCCACAGGCCTGGCAGCGGTGGGGAAGACCCGACGCCCAACTGCCAGGTGAACTAGGCGCGATGCCCTCCGAAGACCTGCTCCCGTCTCGGAGTGACCCGGGGGTCATAGTCCCTAGGAGTGCCGACGGAAGCCCCCAGTGCCGGAGCACGTAAGCCAGTCATGCAGGCACCCTGACGGAGATAGTGTCCTGGAGGAGTTGCCTATTCCGCAGGCCGAGGTAGCATCCCGGAAGAGCCGTCTACCTGGCCGGCCAAGGTAGCATCCCGGAGGAGCCGTCTACCTGGCAGAAGGGGAGTCTTCGTGCCGGAGCACTTAGAGCTCCCTGGCAAAGATAGTTTCCCGGAGGAGTCGCCTATCCCTGCGGGCGAGTCCTTATGCCGGAGCACTTGGAGTGAGTCAAGGTAGCATCCCGGAGGAGCCGTCTACCTGGCGAAAGGGGAGTTGAAGAGCTCCCTGGCAGAGATAGTGTCCCCGAGGAGTCACCTATCGCCGCGGGTGAGTCCTTGTGCTGGAGCACTCGGAGCGAGTCAAGGTAGCATCCCGGAGGAGCCGTCTACCCGACTGGCCGAGGTAGCATCCCGGAGGAGCCGTCTACTTGGCGGAAAGGGAGTTGAAGAGCTCCCTGGCAGAGATAGTGTCTCGGAGGAGTCGCCTATCCCCGCGGGTGAGTCCTTGTGCCGAAGCACTCGGAGCGAGTCAAGGTAGCCTCCCGGAGGAGCCGTCTGCCTGGCGGAAGGGTATTGAAGAGCTCTCTGGCATAGATAGTGTCCCGGAGGAGTCGCCTATCCCCGCAGGATGATGTACACTCCGGAGAGTGGGTTGAAACATGTTCCATGACCAAGGCAAGGTGCGCATAGTGTGATGAATGAGTGTGGTGCCCGGGGGCATGATGACATGATTGTGGTGCATGGGCGCGATGAAGTGAGTAAGATGTCGGGGGCACGTCTGTGTCAATGGCGCGGCGCATAGGCATGACGGAGTACGTAAGGTGCCGGGGGCACGTTTGTGTCAATGGTGGCGCATGGACGCGACATAGTGCGTATGGTGCCAGGGGCACGGTAGTGTGACAGAGAGCCTGGGGGCACGGCTGTATCAGCGGCGCGGCGCACGGGCGCGGCCAAGTGTTCAAGTGTGGCGCCCGGACGCCGGCGACAGGGGTCGCGGAGTTGTGTCCGGGCGACGGGGTCGCGGAGTTTTGTCCGGGCGACGGGGGTCGCAGAGTTGTGTCCGGGCGGCGGAGTTGTGTCCGAGCGACAGGGGTCGCGGAGTTGTGTCCGGGCGACGGGGTCGCGGAGTTTTGTCCGGGCGACGGGGGTCGCAGAGTTGTGCATGGTCCCTTGAAGAGAAGTGAAGGTGTTAAGTATGGAGACCAAAGGCCAACCCATAGGGGAAGTACAAGGCCAACCCTTAGGGGAGGCCGAGGCGGACCCCAATGGGGAGGCCGAGGCCGACCCCAATGGCGAGGCCGAGGCCGACCCCAAGGGGGAGGCCAAGGCCAACCTCCTTGGGCAAGTGCCATGGCGCATCGACGGGCGAAGTGCGACGGTCGAAGCGTGATAAGGCTTCGTGCGAAAATGAGCTTCTTAGTGACGAAGTAACGTGACGAAAGTGAGAAGTGCACGTGACTTGAGCGTGCATGCTTTGACCGGTTGTGAGCGTTGAAAATGTCTGTTGCTTGTGCGGACGTGTCATGCAAAATGGGACCACAGTGGGCCTTTGGGTACGACCAGAATAGGTTGGGAACACAATTATACCTGAGGTAGAACCCACGGAAGATGGAGACTGCACGCGCGTATGGGATGAATCTGCGTCGGGCTGGGGCGACGACTCGGGCTGAGGCTGGAGTTGGAGCTGGGGCCCCATCTGCTGTCCGCGATCACTCTGTGCCTCATCATCAGTAGGCAATGGCGAGGTGGGACCCACCGAGGAGGAAGCAGCTCGGCGTCTAGCCCGGCCACGAATAGCTCGTATCCTATCCATATCTGACTTCATATAGATAAATTACAAAGACATTAACACGTTAAAAATAATAATTTGGCAGAAATCATCATCGGAACTGTATATATATATATATATATATATATATATATATATGAACGAATGTGCAAAAACACATCAATAAACACCAAGTTCTAAAATGTTACTACATTTTTTCCGTGATGTTACAACATTACAAGTCAATCATTTTCAGTTTGCGAATCATCTTCATCACTTTCCTCGTCGCCCTCTTCTTCGTGGGACTCGTCGTCCTCTTCATCTTCTAATTCATCCTCTTCATCAGTAGACTCGGTCACATCATCTCCAACACTTTCCACGTCTTCCGCGTCATCATCTACGACTTCTTCTCCCACAAGAAGTGTTGTTGGAAGAGGAAGATCGTCCTCCTCGTTGTTGACCTCAACAGGGAACAAGACACGTGGTTGGTCGGCTTGAAAGGAGTCTAGCTCACTGTCATATGTCACGGGCAATTTCTTGGACTTGATAGTTGTATACCAATGAGATTTGGGATTGGCGACGTCCTCCGCGTAAAAGACTTGTACAGCTTGACTAGCAAACACAAAGGGCTCGTCTGATGCAAGTCTTGACTTGACATTGACATCTACAATCCCTTGAGAGCTAACACGGATTCCTCTACTGCATGTGACATCGAACCACGTACACTTGAACATTACCAGGCGGTTTTGGGAACCCAGATATGTTAGCTCAACAATCTCATCTAGCTCTCCGTAAAAGTCCATGCAATTCTCGGCATAACAGTCGCCGTTGACCAAGACTCCACTGTTTTGGGTTTGTTTTGTTCGGTCATCATCTTTTACGTTAAACCTAAACCCGTTGATGATATAGCCTCCGTAACAGGATGTTTGTTTGTTAGGGCCTTCGGCTAGTAATTTCAAGCAGGAGGCCACTGGTCTATCCATTGACTGAACCTATTGTAGATGACGGTAAAAATTAAGGATAAATCAGTATACTAATTGGCCACAGAACTGTATATAACACATAATATAATTTCGTTAAACAATCTTACACGGATTTTGAACCACTGTACAAATTGTGATTTCCGATGAGATTCAAGTCCAGCGGGATCAGTGATTAAAGATTCCGCATCGAACTCACTGCAAACCAATATAGTTGACTCGATTAACACCCACTTTCAATTATGTACAGCAATATAAGTGAATTATTTACAAGGAATGCCGAAACTTCATCGCAATTTGACAAGGGGTAGCACTGTACTCTTCATCCGTTAGCCATCGAGTATACGTTCGGCCGAACGGACTACCTGACTGCTTGAATATTGACAATTGCCCTTCCAAATTTGTGCTTGCTCCGGGGTCATTTCGGCCTAGTTGATTTAACCTTGTACCAACATCAGGCCCGAAATATTGACTACAAAAGTTTACAAGTTCTTCCATTACGTAAGCCTCCGCAATTGAGCCCTCAACCCGAGCCTTATTACGGACTTTTTTCTTTAAATGGAACATGAACCTAGAAGTTTAGCGAATCGAGTTAGGTGGAATATCAATGATAACAGATGTCGCATTAAGTGTAAACGAACAACTGTAACAATTTAAGGATTACCTCTCGAAGGGATACATCCACCGATATTGCACGGGTCCACCCATCTTAGCTTCATATGCCAAGTGAACAGGCAGATGCTCCATTGAATCAAAGAACGAAGGTGGGAAGATTTTCTCCAGCTTGCAAATCGTCACCACAATGTTCTTCTCAAGCACTTCCATGTTACTCACCCGGATCGTAGAAGAGCATATATCTCGAAAGAAATGAGATAATTCAGTCAAAGTCTCGCAAACAACCCGTGGCAACAGTCCCCGGAAGGCAATAGGAATGAATCTCTCCATGAATACGTGGCAGTCGTGACTCTTCATCCCTTGGAACTTGCATTCCGATACATTGCAACAACGAGATATGTTGGACGCAAACCCATCCGGAAGCTTCAAATTCTTAACCCACTGACAGACCTTCTCCACTTGTTTCTTGTCTAGACAGTAAGGTGCTTTCGGAAGTATGATCCTCCCACTGACTGTCCGAGGATGCAATTCACGGCGTACACCCAACTGTTGTAGATCCCTTCTCGCTTTAAGGTGATCTTTCGATTTGCCCTTGACATTCATCACTGTGTTGAACACATTATCAAAAATGTTCTTCTCAATATGCATCACATCCATGTTGTTTCGGATAACGAGCGTCCTCCAGTAGGCTAACTCCCAGAAGATACAAAATTTTCTCCAGTTGTGCTCTTTCCCGAACCCTGCAATCTTCTGATTCGGCACACCCTTACCGTGTGGTATGTCAGTATCAAGTGCCTCCAGGTGTGAGAGTACTTCTTCACCAGATGGGTAGTCCAGTGTGACAACCTCACGCTCGATTGTCCCGTCAAATTTATCCTTCTGCCTACGAAACTGATGGCCCGGTGGCAAAAGCTTACGGTGACATCCGAACCACGAGGCCTTTCCGCCGTGCTTTAACGTATGACCGGGGTTCACGCCCATACAAGCAGGGCATGCTAGCTTCCCATGTGTGCTCCAGCCACACGTCATTCCCAATGCGGGGAAATCATGTATAGTCCACATCAAAGCAGCCCTCATCTGAAAATTTTGTTTAAGGGATGCATCATATGTTTCGACTCCATGATTCCATAACTGTTTTAACTCATCAATCAACGGCCTTAAATACACATCTATGTCCTTACCGGGACTCTTCGGCCCCGGAATAAGCAACGACAAGAACATATACGGCTTCTTCATGCACATGCCTGGTGGAAGGTTGTAAGGGACAATAATAACAGGCCAACATGAGTAAGGCGTGGTAGACTGACCGAAAGGGTTGAACCCATCGGTTGCCAGACCAAGTCTAACATTCTGAACTTCCTGAGCAAAGACTGGATGCCTGCGGTCAAACTCCTTCCACGCCTCTCCATCAGCTGGGTGTGTCAGCACATCGGCATCGTTGCTGCGAGTCTCACGGTGAGCCCTCATATGTTCAGCCGTATTGGAGGAGTAGTACATTCTCTGAAGCCGTGGTGTGACCGGGAAATATCGCAATATCTTCCATGCAATGTTTTTCTTCTTCCCTTTGTCCGGTTTGTACCTCGAATGATCACATACTGGACACCGTGACAAATCCTTATTCTCTTTCCAGAATAATACACAATCGTTATTGCACGCATCTATCCGGTCATAGCTCAACCCAAGTTTCCTCATCATCTTCTTCGCGTCATAGTACGACGGCGGTAGCTTTTCACTTTCGGGCAGTATTTCTTTGATTAAGGTAACAAACTCGTTAAAACCTTTCTCACTCAGCCCGTGGTCTGATTTCAACTGTAATAACCTACTAACCGCAGACAGCCGTGTGTGTTTCGGAGCTCCATCCCACAGCGGCTCTTCCGCAGCTCTCAACAACTCATAAAACTGATGAGCCCCCTCGTTCGGCGGTTGTGGACTGTCGTTACCCCAGTCAACATTAGCATGCCCAGCATCCATAATCATATCTCGGTAATCATATCGTGCCTCCTCCCTAACTTCAGTTTGACTAGCCGGGTTGGACGACAATACTATCGTTTCCCCGTGCTGCGTCCACCTTGTGTATCCACCCATAAAACCGTACCGACGAAGATGCCATTTTACTTCAATTCTTTTTCTCCAGTGCAACAACTCACATCTACCGCACGGTCACCTTATCTTATCAAGGTCAACATGTGCAGGATGCGCATAAGCGAAGTCGAGAAATTCGTCAACGCGACACTCAAAATCTTCAGCATTCTTCCTTTTCATCCAACTTCGATCGACTGACATGACGACTGAATTATCGTACTGTATACCACCTTCAATAATGACCAGTGATTAGGCATTGCCGATGTAAATATGAATGCATGAATGTTACAACATGTCTACATATTTCCCCTCCACTCTTGAACAGGTAGTGGTCCTATCCCATTCAGAAAAGCACATGTTTATAAAACAGTGAATAACTCATGCTTAGTCCCATGTCTGTGGAAAATTCGGCAGCACCTCCCCGCATTTCTCCAAGTACACGACATCGATTAGGTGTTCTAACATTCATCTAACCTTGCTCAGGAAGGTTTGACGGATGTTAGAACACCAGATCTGTATGCACCCGGAGAAACACACGAGAACGTGTACCAAATATCCACGACATAGAACACAAAGCATGAGTCAAAACACTGTTTTATAAACAATTAGCTTTTCCAAATTGTCCAAACTGGACATCCAAAGGCTCATTACAAGGCATTACTTTGTAATGAGTACCTTTGAACGGGAACTAAGGGTTTCTATGCATGCATGCGTTCAGAAATTGATAACATATGCAAGAATCTTTCCGAAATATCAAAACTGCAGAAAGATCGTTACATATGTTACCAATTCCACATTAAATAGAATTCGTTGGCAACGAGTTGAACCATCTCGTTGCCAATGGACTTCTCAAAACAACAACTAATATAAAGAAGGCAGGGTTTGTAAACAACGAGTAATTGAACCATCTCTGGGCAACATGGAGTAATTATGGGATGTACAAGGGCTAATTAGGGCTAACTGGGTTATTAGGGTTAATTACGAGTATTAATTATAGCTGATTAGGGTTGATTATGACTAATTAGGGTTATTTAGTCCTAATTAGGGTTTAATTGTGCCGAGTAGTGCTGATTAGTCCTAATTAGGGCTAATTAGGCTTAATTGGGTTATGTTAGGGCTAATTAATGTTAATGAGGGCTAGTTTCGGATAATTATAGCTAATTAGGGTTGATTAGGACTAATTAGGGTTATTTAGTCCTAATTAGGGTTTAATTGTACCGAGTAGTGCTGATTAGTCCTAATTAGGGCTAATTAGGCTTAATTGGGTTATGTTAGGGCTAATTAATGTTAATGAGGGCTAGTTTCGGATAATTATAGCTAATTAGGGTTGATTAGGACTAATTAGGGTTATTTAGTCCTAATTAGGGTTTTAATTGTGCCGAGTAGTGTTGATTAGTCCTAATTAGCGCTAATTAGGCTTAATTGGGTTATGTTAGTGCAAATTACGACTAATTAGGCTAACTATAATCAATATGCACATAATTGGGTTCATTTGGGCTAATTTGGGGGTAATTACAGCTAATTTGATTTTCATTAGGTTCTTAGGGTTAATTAAAACTAATTAGGCTCGTTAGAGCTAATTAGGGTTAATTGATTTACTAAAATATTGTTAAAACTAATTAGGCTCGTTAGAGCTAATTAGGGTTAATTGATTTACTAAAATATTAGTCCTAATTAGGGCTAATTATAGCCAGTGTTGGAGCCACGATGAGATTCTAGAGGCTGCATGCTAAAAATGTCGCATTAACCTAACTAACCTAAATTTAATGCACATTCAACAACCTCAATTCCGACACCTCATAGAGGGTGTCGATATGGTGTCCGATACGTGTCTGACACCTCCGGACACGTGTCCGACGCCTCCGGACACGTGTCTGACGCCCACCGACACGCACCTCCAGACACATCGGCATACGTTAATTTGTGGTTTAAATGTCGGACACCGTCGATCAGACATGGTGTCCGTATCTGCACTAGCTAATAGGTATCTCAATCCAATTGGGTCCCATCCTCCGTCAACAACCTCAATTCCAACACCTCATGTAGGGTGTCGATATGGTGTCCGATACGTGTCTGACACTTCCGGACATGTGTCCGACACATACTGACTCGTGTCCGACGCCTCCGGACACGTGTCCGACGCCCACCGACACTCACCTCCAGACACATCGGCATACGTTAATTTGTGTTTTAAATGTCGGACACCGTCGATCAGACGTGGTGTCCGTGTCTGCGCTAACTAACAGGTATCTCAATCCAATTGAGTCCCATTCTCCGTCAACAATTCTCAATTCTCAATTCTCAATTCTCAATTCTCAATTCTAAAAGGCTCAATGCAATAAAAATTAACAAAAATCACACATTCAATCCAATTGGGTCCCATCCTCCGTCAATAATCTCAATATCTCAAATGCTCAATGCACAATTAACAATCTAAAATCATCAATTAACAACCTAAAATCATCAATTAATAATCGCAATTACTTCAAATGCACAGCTAATAACCTAAAATCATCAATTAACAATCTAAAATCACATATCAATAATCACAATTCTCAAATGCACAATTAACAACCTAAAATTATCAAACAAATTATCAATGTTCAAATGGAAAAAATTGTTCAAAATGCACATATCCGATGCGCTTGAATTATTTCAATTTAGGGTTCGATTGTATTAGGCATTCAATTTAGGGTTCAATTAGTTTAATTTAGGGTTCGGTTCGATTAGGGCGGTTAGGGCATTCAATTTAGGGTTTAATTAGAGTTCAATTACATCAATTTAGGGTTCAATTAGGGGGTTCCATTGATTCAATTTAGGGTTCGGTTGATTTGGGGCATTCAATTTAGGGTTCAATTAGTTCAATTTAGGTTTCAGTTGGATTAGGGTATTCAATTTAGGGTTCAATTAGTTTAATTTAGGGTTCGGTTCGATTAGGGCAGTTAGGGCATTCAATTTAAGGTTTAATTAGAGTTCAATTACATCAATTTAGGGTTCAATTAGGGGGTTCCATTGATTCAATTTAGGGTTCAGTTGATTTGGGGCATTCAATTTAGGGTTCAATTAGTTCAATTTAGGTTTCAGTTGGATTAGGGTATTCAATTTAGGGTTCAATTAGTTTAATTTAGGGTTCGATTCGATTAGGGCATTCAATTTAGGGTTTAATTAGGGTTCAATTACTTCAATTTAGGGTTCAATTAGGGGTTCTATTGATTCAATTTAGGGTTCGATTGATTTCGCTATTGCCCTTTATGCTTGAATTAGGGTATTCAATTTAAATATAGTTTGAAATGGGTCATACACTCGTACATACATATTTGTTTTACATTTTTTTTTATCCAGATTGACTATTGAATGATCAAGCCCTACCACAAATGACTACTAGTCAAATTAGTAGGTCAAGCAAGATTGTTTAATTTTGTAAAGTTGCTAGAAGTGTAGCTGTACACACAAATTTCATGTCTAAAACTGCAAGACAAGAAATAATGCACAAACTACAATTTAAAGATATATATTGTTTAAAGCTAAGGGTTACACCACTCTCTAATTTAATCAGAAAATAAATATGAGTCCTCTGATTCAATCTCCGCTTTTTATGACGATCCAAGGGCTAGAATAGCTTGTTCTTGAACCGCTACGTTGAATTCTCTTTTGAAGGCGATTCTTGGCTTGTAGAATCTCCACAGTTGAAACTGAATTTCTCTTTGATGTTGAGGATCAAAGAGTGATGAATCTTTAACGTCGAGAATGCTCGATTGAAGAACGGCAATAGATTAGTGCTTATTATTCTTCAAGTAAAGCGTAATTCTCGATATGTCGTATACTTGAGACAGAGTTCTGGCAGACCGCTGGCTTGTTGGCAGAAACTCGGTGTGTCCTTCTTCCCTACCCAAAGTCCTCTATTTATAGGTAAAGAGGTGTGGTTAAATTTAGAAAACCCATAATTTAGGGCTTTGTCTGTTAATTAAAGGGATTTTGTCCCCCTTAATTACATGATCTTGATTAATTAAATGGATTTAGTTCCATTTAATTTCTTTTCGTCAAACCTGACATAATTGAACTTTCTGGTAGAAGACCATGGGCCGGACCGCATAATCTTACTTGGGCTAATTTTCTAGACTTAATCTTGATTTGGACCCACTACTTTTGTTTGACGCCAAGTCAGCATCTAATTCGCATTTGTCACAGTATTAAATATTTGACTAGTCATAAAAATAATTTACCATTGTTCGGTAAAAAATATTTTTAGCGTATACAAATTGCCCCCACTTCGAGACTTGTGCGGTACTTTTTTTTTTTAACGTACGTCACAAGACTTGAAGTAAGTACTCTCTCTTTTTTTTTTTAGGGGAAGCGTCAGCACGCTGGCTTGGAGCCTTGGACTTACGGCCCACCCATGGACCAAGCCGTGTACTGGACTGATAGGCCTTGGGGTTAAGGCTCATCCACGGACCAAGTCGGTGTTAGCCTAAATTTTTTTTTTTTGCCGACTAGACGAAAAGTTTAGGGTTTTGTGCCCTTTTATAAGGTGGTCCCGTCCTGCTATTGACCATTGTCTATGCTATTTGGCGGCTTGCGGACTCTTTGTCCTCGCGGTTGATTCCTTCGCTTTGACGGCTGGCAACGACTCTTGCGGCTGGCTTTTGTCTCAGTGACTTGACACGCTCATTTAACAGGTATAGCTTCTGACGGTACCCTCCTCGCAAGTTCTTTATCTGTATTTCTTTTGTCAGAGAACATGCTTCAGTTTGCCCAACTCTTGATTTCATTCATTGCAATTTTGCTTTCATGCCGCCATCAATATACCGTTAATCTGCTCATCCTTGACTGATGTCATATATTGCAATCTCCTGCTCATTATGTTACCATAAATCTTCTTATGCGATTTGCCAACCCAATATCCCATTACAGTAGGAAAAGAAAATCACTGATCCAGATAAAATTTGTTATCAATAACCGTGTGAATTTCATTATGTAACAACCGAATATGCTTTCGTGCCGCAATTCCATGTTTCGGATGCAACGCCGTCGGAACGCGTATGTTAGAAATTCGGAGATCATGGCATGATACTCTTGGATAAACCTAAAAAAATTGAACAGCCCTCTTACTGGACCTGATTGCACCCGCGATGTCCAAACCCAAACTTGTGTTGCAGCGCGTCGGTACCGTCTCTTCGCCGCAAGGACACGTCGTCGCTGCCGATGGCGCGCCATGGTTGCGACCGGTGGTGCGTCATGGCCGTTGGATCTCACAACCGGGTCAGGCCTGTGGCTGCCTTCCTTCGCCGCGGATGTCGTCGGTCGCCGGTTGCTGATTACCGTGGTTCCGTCGCTGGTCACTGTAGTCCCGTCACCGTCTGCTTCTTTCTTCCTGTTTTCTTCTTCTGGCATTTCTTCAGACTTTCTTCTTTCTTTGGGCTGAACACACCCACCTTTCATTACTTTGATTTCCTTTTGTTTCTTTTTCGTGGGCCCACTTGCCCTTTTCTTCTTTCTGTCTACTCTTTGGGCATAATGCCCACTTCACTGTAGCTCTCAATTTTTTTTTTTTTTAATGACCATGTTTCAGTACATTAACATGGAAGCACGAGAATCCAGGGTAGTTCCATTTCTTCTAGGCAATATACCCCGGCTCTTTTTTTTTATTAATAGCATATATGAACGTATATACTTTTCTTCCTTTCTTGTCTTATTAGCGAACAAAAGTAATAATTTTTTTTAAACAACGTTCTTGAGATTGCTCGTCCATAACTGCTAGCTTGTACCTTGACTTCTTTGAAGGACATCACACTGTTGAGATGACTCATATTTAATATACTGACAATTCTTCTCATATCTGGATTCAATGGTGCTGATAATTGTTAATTAGTTTTGTCAATAATATGCTGGACAGGACTCAGATTCTATTTTTCCGTATCTACACGCCATCTGCTGACTCGACTTATGTGATCATAGCAAGCTCGCCAACTGACTCTAATAATGCGCTCGACACGTCTCACACGTGGACTTCTCCCTTCTGTGCGAGTCCTCTGTTGACCAGCATTATGACCGCGACAGCAGCATCCCTCCATCAGCCAGCTTCAGAAATGCGCTCGACATGTCTCGCACGTGGACTTTCCCTCCTGTGCGAGTCCTCTGTTGACTAGTATTATGAATGCGACAGCAGCATCGCTCCATCAGCCAGCTTCAGAAATGCGCTCGACATGTCTCGCACGTGGACTTTCCCTCCTGTGCGAGTCCTCTGTTGACTAGCATTATGAATGCGACACCAGCATCGCTCCATCAGCCAGCTCCAAAAATGCGCTCGACATGTCTCGCACGTGGACTTTCCCTCCTGTGCGAGTCCTCTGTCGACCGGCATTCTGACCACGACAACAGCATCGCTCCATCAACCATCTCCAGAAATGCGCTCGACATGTCCCGCACGTGGACTTTCCCTCCTGTGCGAGTCCTCTGTTGACCGGCATCCTGGGCCCAACTGCAGCAAGGTTTTCCCAACTGGCTTCAGAAGTGCATTTGACATGTCTTTCTCATGAATCTTACTTGCATTATTTACTCTTTTCTCGTGCTCTTATCATGGTTATTTTCAGTCATGCAGCACGCTTCTTTGGCCATTCTATAATTTTACACACACACACACACACACACACACACACACATATATATATATATATATATATTTTGCAGACTTTACAACATGGTCTACTTCAAGGAAACTGTAACCTCTAACCGGCCGTATCTTGTGATTGTGGATGAAAAGGATGATAGCATTGATGACGGCACTCTTTTGTTGACACGACCGTCTGCCGAGGCCAGGCTTGCCAAAAAGTGGAAAAAACAAATATGACCCACCAAACTTGTCATCGTGGTCGATCAATTTGACTGAAGATGGAGGCTCGAAGATGCTCGTGCTGAGATCCTCTAATCATGGGGATGTCTCTCGGTGTGATCCCTATCCTTTCCTTGGACACATAATAATATCCAAGAAGATGACTTGGGGGACCATTTATAAAATAAGCGGCGAGTTTTTATACACCCCTTTTTATTGGGAGTGGTTGGAAGATGTCCTTGGTCGCAGCAGGGAGATTCTCATAAAAGCCCATCTTTACGATGCCGTTTATGCTTCCTTGTTCCCGTACGACCGAAATGCAAACATTTTTCGAGTGTTTTGCGAATGTTGGTGTCCCACAACTAACACGCTGCATACTGCTGTTGGAGAAATGTCCATCTCTTTATGGGACTTGTATCAACTCGCCGGACTTCCTATTTATGGAACAATCTACGAAGAAATTGTGCTGAGTAGAGACGATCTTTTGGCAAAGGATGAACACGAGAATTATCTTGTCCCCGTTAGCTGTCAATATCTGTTCGCAGCGTATCATTACATTTTTCAAAACAAAGAGACGAAGCACCAAAAGATCACCATTACAGAATGGATAAAGTTTTGGTGTAACGGGCCCCTTCGTTATCAATTCAAAAAAAATGGAAAGAACGGTCAAGGTTCCGGTTCTGCTAGCACTCCTTAGGGGACATTCACTTCTTCGCGGAGTTGGTCGGCAAAACATCACAGTGCATTCACTGACATCGGAGTGGATGATGATTGCCGCGAAGAGGTGTACCTGGCAGCTTTATTGTCTTGTTGGCTATGTATCTTCTATCTCCCAGTTAGGGAACTGCAGCAAATTCGTCCTGGCACCTTTAAAGCTGCCAGTATGATGGCCAATGGTCATATATTTGGCCTAGCTGTTCCCATCTTGACGAGCATTTACAGAGGGCTTAATGGAATTTCTGTGTCCTCACCTCCTGGAAAGAGCAGTACCAGCTTTCTGGTGCACTATGTTTACGTCTGGCTGGCACAGTATTTTAACACTCATCATTCCACAGCTAAAAGAGCCGGTCCTCCAATGGTGAAGTACTCGGGCGAAGGTTCTGCTGTCATGTACGATGAATTTGCTGCTCGTGAACATATCATGCAGGCAAAGGGCTTCGTTTGGCATTCGAATGCGATGCAAAAAGGTAAAGCCCAAACGTTCACTGACAACCGTGAGCTTTCACTCTCAAAGTTCAACTACTTCGTGAGCCTTCGTTCCAGCTATCTAACTTTGCACTGCGAAGATCTTTACGCCCTGGAGCCATATTCTCCGCATAGGTTTTCAAGGCACTTCGGGTTTTATCAGGATCTGCCCGGCGACCACGATGGGGAGATTCCTATGATCTCTTTGGATCGTCTTCACCACTTCTACCTTTCTAGCATTCGTTATAACACGAACTCCACAGTTGAGGTTCCAGCTTACTCATTAGACTTTGGGGCCCGTGTTTCTCGGCGTTATACTGAATGGTGGAGTAGAGCATATAAGGAGTATTTCTTGACCGCTCCCAAGCTGCTAGCTGACCATGCATGCGGAACTTTTTTAACTTCTGAACCTCAGGGACATGATGGTGTGCCCAAAATTGGCAGCAGCTCTTTGTCACGTAAGCGTCCTCAATTGGCCAACGAGGGCGATGGTGGTTCAGACAGACCTGCCGAGCATATGACCGCCTACAGGCCTGATGGAGAGGACAGCGATGCACCCCCTCGTCGAAGGCGTTTGAGAAAGATGGGTGAAACCTCCGTCCAACCAGAAACGTTGATTTGTAGGGAAATAATGCATAGTTGTGATGATGCCCAGATAGCTGCCTTTGACAGAATACCCGTTCCTATGGATCCCGTAATGACTGTGGATTCTTCGCTGCATAAATTTTTTGATGATGTTCCAAGTTCATCGCAGCCTATTGAGGGCATACATGTACAACTCTTGATAAGACAAACGTATAGATTTTGTTCTCATCATGTCTTTATTTGCCTTTTTTTTTATCTACAGTTGGAGTGTGCTGGTTTTGACGACGGGAATGACATCACTTGCGAGGGTAATGATGATTCAGTGGAAGGACTATGCTCCTTCGATCACGTGATAAAGGGAGCTCCGATGTCGTCACACTCTCTTGTTCAAAATGCCCCGTCGTGTGCAGCTCAGTCAGGTCCCGGAAGTGCATCACTTACCTCTGTGTCAACATCAGCTAAGCTCGCAACTTCTGATGGAATAGTAAAATTTGGACATCAAGTCAGAACAAGTTCGCCCGCGCTCCCTACTCATCAGCCTGGCAGGCAACGTTGCAGTCAACCTGCATTTGTAGCAACACTTGCTTTTAGTGTTGGAGTGATTTATTCAGAAGCGCATCGCAAGGCTGCCTACCAAATGGGTGAACGTGTAAAGGAACAGTTCGTTAAAGCGTCTCCCGAGCAGCTATTGAGTCATGAGGAGAAGTTCAACCAAATTTTTGAAGTGATTAAAACGGATGGGGTGGATCCGTCTCCACTACAGAAGCGAGTTGAAGCCTTTATGACTCATGTTAGAACGTATCAGGAATTACAGTCGCAGCATGCTGGGGTACTGACTTCCTTTGCACTTGCCGAACGATTGGCCGACGTTGAAGGTCGCATCAATGAGGCTACTTCTGTTGAAAAAGAAAGAGTTAGCTGCAGTCAGACTCTTCGAGACCAGCTGTCACGAGTGGAGTCGAAACATGAGGCTTTGAGGCGAGAGTTGGTGCAGCTAGAGTCAGAAGCAGGAAAACTTCGGTTCGAGATAACTCAAGTTGACGAGGAGATACGTGGGAGTCAGATGGCCATTACTAAGCTGAAGGAAGATCACATGGTTGTTCAGCAGACTCCTATTGTTAGTGCTGATGATGCTGCTAAACTTGAAGCATTACGACAGGTACTCGAGGATGAGCGTAAGGAGATCTCCGAACTAGGCTGGATGTGATGATTTATAGTTTTTTTTTTTCAACATGTTGAGATCAAGCATATTGAATGTAAGGAAGACGAATATCTAGCAACAATGGTTTTCCTTATTTGTAAATTTTCTTTATGTTCGTTTGACTAGGCTCGAAAAAACTTTGAGAGGCCTACGTACCCAAGAAGGGATCAAGTCATAACGTAGTTCAAGTACAATAGAAATGATTTTTTTTTATTTGGGCCGTTCACAGTTTTAGCTCGTGCGGGCCAGGAGCATTGGCGGCTTCAAGGGTAGTACTGCTTCAAGAACTTCCCGTTTATGGGTCCCACTCGTAGACCGTCTTGATCAACTATCTTGTAAGCTCCATTGGTGTAGACTTCCTTTACCACGTAAGGTCCATCCCATTTTGAGGCGAATTTGTTCCCTGTGCGATGGGTGATGATGATGGGTCTCCGGACAGCCAAGACCAAGTCGCCGACAGTAAAAGATCGTGGCCTAACTCTTTTGTTGAAGGCCCTTGAGAGTCTGGCTTGATAGCACTCCAAGCGTTGCTGCGCTTCAAGTCTTTTTTCATCGAGTGCTTCCAATTCTTCAAGGCGGAGTCGTGCATTGTCTTCATTTGTCAAACCCTCGTGGATTGCGATCCTTAACGAAGGAATCTGCTGTTCAAACGGCAAGACAGCTTCGACACCATAGACAAGGGAGTACGGAGTTGCTTGAGTGGGAGTACGATATGTTGTTCGGTACGCCCATAAGGCTTCTCCAATTTTCTCATGCCAATCCTTTTTAGACTTGGCCACGACCTTTTTGAGCAAGTTACACAAGGTCTTGTTGAATGCCTCCGCAAGGCCGTTAGCTGGAGCGTTATACATCGAGGAGTTATGCTGCTTGAAACCAAACTTCGTGCTGAGTTGATCCATCAAGGTATTATAGAAAGGCTTTCCATTGTCTGTGATGATGTAACGAGGCACCCCATATCGAAAGATGAGGTTACTTTTGATAAAGTTCACCACCGTCTCTTTTTTCACTTCTTTAAGCGGAACTGCTTCTGCCCACTTGGAGAAGTAATCTGTCGCGGCCAAGATGTATAAATGACTTCCGGATGACTTTGGAAGGGGGCCAACTACGTCAAGTCCCTACGCATCAAAGGGCCAAGAGGCAACTGTAGGATGCAATGGTTCTGGAGGTTGATGGATGAAGTTTGCATGAAACTGGCAAGCTTGACATCTTTTTGCATAGTCCAAGCAGTCTTTGACCATAGTTGGCCAGTAGTAGCCCATCCTCTTGATTCGAAAGTGAAGCTTCGGTCCTGATTGATGAGCACCACATACACCCGAATGAGCTTCGTCCATGGCTTGAGCAGCCTCCTCTTCTCCTAAGCAACGTAGAAACAATCCTTCATAGGAGCGACGAAACAGAGTATCCTTATAGTAGATGAACCTTGGTGCTCTCCTTCGGATTTCGGTCTTATGCCTTATGTCTTCAGGCAGTCTTCCATGTTCGAGATAGTCGATGAGGGGTTGCCTCCAATCTTCAGCTTCGACGACTCGGACCGAGATAACAGCAGTCTCTTCAATTCGACAGTCAAGCAGTTCGGGCAAGACCCATTGTTGACAAACCGGGATATCAACTTTATCTTCGCCTCGTAGTGCCAAATTTGTTGCCAGATTAGCCAAGGCATCCGCCATACGGTTTTCCTCCCTTGGGACATGTTCAAGTTCCACACTGTCAAATTTATTTATCAAAATAGTGGCATAGCAAAAGTATGGAACAAGATCTTCCTTCTTGACTTCATACTCCCTAAGAAGCTGGTTGATGACTAGCTTGGAGTCGCCGCTAACTGCAAGGCTCGAAATTCCCAGTTCTAATGCCATTTGGAGACCAATGATAAGGGCCTGATATTCGGCGACATTATTTGAGCATTTTTTGCCAAGCGTGAATGCGTATGGTAAGACTTGTCGCTGTGATGAGACAAAGACTACTCCGGCGCCTGCCCCATCCGACCGTGCTGCTCCATCGAAGAACATCATCCAAGGTTGGAAGGTTTCAACAAAGAACACTTCTTCGTTAGGGAAGTCTTCAGAAATCTCCCAATCTGCCGGGATAGGATGGTCTGCGAGGAAGTCTGCAAGGGCTTGCCCTTTGATTGCTGTCCTCGGAACGTATACAATTTCAAACTCATTAAAGAGTATTGACCATCTCGCTAAACGCCCTGATAGGACTGTCTTGGCCATGACATATCTTAAAGGATCTGCTTTTGAAATTAAATGCACTGTGTATGCCAAAAAATAATGCCTCAGTTTTTGCGATGCAAAAACCAATGCTAGGCACGTTTTCTCGATCGGGTTGTACTTGAGTTCTGTTTCCGTCAACCTACGACTCAAGTAATACAATGCCTTCTCCTTTTTATCCTGGTCATCTTGTGCCAGCATCGCACCTAGGGATTCTTCTTGGGCCGCAATGTAAAGGATCAACGGCTTTCCAAGCGTTGGGGCTCCCAAAACTGGAGGGCTAAGAAGGTACTTCTTGATCCTGTCGAATGCATTCTGGCAAGCTTGATCCCATTCGAAAGACGTATCTTTCTTCATGAGACGATTGAAAGGCTGACAGCGACCTGCTAGATTTGAGATGAATCGCCTGATGTACGAGAGTGATCCTTGAAGACTTCGAAGTTCTCGCAAATTTTTTGGCGGAGGCATCTTTTGTATTGCCTCGATTTTAGATTGATCAACTTCGATGCCTCGGTGACGGACGATGAAACCAAGGAACTTTCCGGATGAGACCCCAAACGCACACTTAAGAGGGTTCATTTTGAGTTGATGTTTCCTCAACCGGTTGAATACAATGCGTAAATTTTGCAGGTGATCTTCTCTCTTCTTTGTTTTGACCACCAAATCGTCAACATAGCATTCCACAATTTTGTGTAGCACGTCATCGAATATTTTCTGCATGGCACGCTGATAAGTTGCCCCCGCATTCTTCAGTCCAAAAGGCATTACTCTGTAGCAGTAGATTCCTTTTGGGGTGCGGAATGCAATTTTTTCCTCATCTTCAGGTGCCATGCGTATTTGGTTGTACCCCGCGCATCCATCCATAAAGGATAAAACTTCATGCCCAGTTGTCGCATCCACCATGAGTTCGATTATGGGTAGAGGGAAGTCGTCTTTTGGACATGCTCGATTTAAATCGCGAAAGTCTACACATACGCGTATATGCCCATTTCTCTTGCGCGCCGGCACTATACTTGAGATCCATGTGGGGTACTTTACTTCCCTGATAAACCCAGCTTCAATCAACTTGTTGATTTCAACTTCTATCTCTAAGACAACCTTTGGATGGAATGTGCGTTGAGCTTGCTTGACAGGGCGTACCCCACTTTTAACAGCAAGATGATGAACCGCGATCTTAGGATCAAGCCCCGGCATTTCCTTGTATGTCCACGCAAAGACATCTTTGAATTCTTTCAGCACTTCAAAATATTTTTTCTCTTCCTCGAGGTTCAGGTGAGCGCTGATGAAGATGGGCCTAGGATCTTCAGATGTTCCTAAGTTGAGTTCTTTAAGGTCGTCAACCGTAGGTTGCCCCCCGTCCTCGAGCTGGGGAGGTGCCTCCATCAGATCATCTTCGGAAGCATCTAGAGTTGCGTCTTCTTCCACTGTGATGTGATACACAGCTTCAACAACCTCCTCATCATTGACTCTCTTTTTCTCGACTTGATTTTTACCTTGGCCAGTAATGACAATGGTCCTTCTTTTAGCTTTAAGAATTCCATCATTGCTGACATCTATCTTGGTCTTTCTCTTCATTCGAGACGGAACAAGGCTTCTAGTTTCTTTATCTTCCTTGTGTCTGGCCTCCATCTCTGCTATCGCTTCAGAGTTCTTATCATCGATCTTACCAGTTGGGCCACCCAATCTTGAGAATATGGAGGCTCGGGGACGTCTTGTAGAATCTATCTTGTTCTTATTAAGGGTCGTAACCCCTAACCTCTTAAAGGCAGAAGTTCGAGAGGATTGGTCGCTCGAGCTAGTCTCGCCTTGGTTCAAACTGGGTGAGGTTTGAATGCGATCAAACACCGAGGTCCGTGGCAGCAGCCTGTTCATCACCTGACTCATCAACTTCCTCAGCAGTGATGTACTTTATGCTAACTCTATTTTGTTTGCTTTTCAAAGGTACCCGGATAGGTCGATCGGGTTTATAACCAACACCCATCCTTGGTGGGTTGACTCGATGCCCTTGTTGTCTTAATTTCTTTTGGGTTTCGTTAAGTCCATGGACCTTTTCACCCGTTAGTTCTGGGCTAAGTTCTCCGAGCGGCGCCGGATTTTCAAAGTCATAACCCGAATTTTTAAACAGCTTTTGGGCTTTAGCATCGAAACCTTCATAAGTCTTCACAGAGGGTGGATGTGGATGCTTGGCCATGCCTCGTGAAGGTTCAACAAATCCTTTAAGTGGCAGCTTGACTGTCCCAATGGTTGTAAGAGGTATGGTTAACTCTTCTTTTAGGACGTGGACATCCACCGTCTTTGGAACTCTTTCAACTTTGACCTCTTTCAGCTCGACCAGTTCAACAAAGGGTGACTGTCCCTCTGCTCTTCAAGATACTGGGACGTACCTAAAGACAGGTGACTCCTTTCGTGCCTCTTCCGATGGTGGCTTCTTTTCCCCTGATACTGATCCTTTCGAGATTTCTTTAGGTTCAGGTTGCGAGGTCACCGTAACTTGTTTACCTTTTTGGGGCTCGTTTTTCTTTGCAGAAGAGGTTTCCCTTGGAAGACATTCTTGGGACGTCTCGGACTCCATGTAGAACTTTGCATCTGCAAAATAAGACTCTGCTTCGGTAAATGGTCTACAGTCGCCATCAACCTTCTTTTCTCCATCCCTGTAGAATTTGAGACATTGATGAAGAGTGGACGGCACCACCCCATTCTCGTGAGCCCAAGGTCGGCCTAACAACAAGTTGTAAGACGTTTTGGCATCAATAACATGGAACAAAGTGTCTGACTTTAGCTCCCCAATAGTAAGTCCGAGACGAATCATGCCGATCGCCCTTTGCCCGCCTTGGTTGAAACCTTGTATCACCAATCGAGACTTGGAAAGTTCATCCATTGTAATTCCAATTTGTTTCATGACAAACTTTGGCATGATGTTCACTGCCGACCCTCCATCAACGAGCATCCGGTTCACCTTTCTTTCCCAGATATAACCTGACACGAAGAGAGGTCTATTGTGAGGCTTGGGACCCAACTGCAGGTCCTCGTCCGTGAAGGTGATAGATGCACAACAGGACGTACACGTCGCCGGTGTCGTCCTAAGGTCATCAATTTCACGAATGGAAGAGCTGTATTTCTTAGGTTCTTCCAAAACCTTTTTCAGCACCTCATGTGTTGATTGGGGCAGGTCAAGCATCTCTTGAAGTGTGAACCGTAGAGGTAGGCCTCGTAGAAAGATTAGCATGCTCTCGTTGTTTTCATCAATAGTCTCATCGTCCGAGTCATGTTCGTCTTCGTGCACTGAAACCATGCAGACAGTTTCGATCGCATCATCTTTCAAGTATCCACTCGGAAAAAAGTCTTCAAGCGTTATCGGCTTGGGAATCTCCTGTTGAAAACCTTCATCAACTTCCTTGCAACTCTTCTTAGCAGCGTGCCTTCTCCCCTTACGGCATTGTTGCTTGCCCTTTTTAGTTTGCCTCTTCTCTTGACGAAATAGTTGCAAAGGAGTTACTGGTTGCTTCTTCGGTTTCCTCCGCGTGACTGGTGTCCACCCACCATCATCCGTATCTACCAACTGGTCAGCTTGAGTTGACGCTTCCGACAT
>JAVXUO010000075.1:0-108212 GCA_033065855.1 Escallonia rubra
AAGGATTTGCGTGTATTGGGAAATGCAATCTTCTGTTTCTAGGATATTATATTTTATTTTGCATGACCATTTTATTTTCCTTGCCTTCGTTACTAACTCCCAGTAGTTATGCGCATCAGCTTTTTGTTGATCAAGTAGCCTCTCTGGACCTGAAGAGAACATTTCTATTCACGTTTCTGGGGCTGGTATTGGTTGGCCCGACATTGCACTTCTGGTAATGGATCTTGTATGCGTTAATCTTATAATGCCTGGGAACTGCTAATAAAGGATGTCAACTTCGTTACTGTACTTTCCTGCATCTATAACATGCATACTTGTTTTACTTCAATTTTCTTGCAGCTGTTTCTCGATAAATGAGTGACGTAGTTATATGTTTTTTTTTAGATGCTGTGAATATATATCGCATACAAATCTGTCCATTCTATGGTGTCAATCACAATGCTAGATGTGAAAATTACATAGAACGAAAATTAAGAATAAATATTCATTTCAGTCTCTAGTCACATGAAAACATGCCATGCCATGCCATTCTCATGATACTTTCTTGAAAGAGAAAATTTAGTGCAATGCTAATGTTACTAGTCTTGCAATATATGCTGGAACTTCAACGAAGCCCCAGCCGCCTTATTCTAGTCCTATGAAAGAATAGAGGGCTTGGGCTGCGCTCAGCCAAGAAGGTAAAGGTCTTATTCTATTCTGATTACGAAACAGCAGCCTTGGAGCTCGGGCCATTGAATCATTTGCTCACTCCTGACTATGCTCTGCCCCTCACGCTTTTTGGGCTTACGGGGCAGTTTGTGGTGCACTTCTAATTGGCCCATAAATCCCTTGTTTCTGCTATTAAGCAACTGGATCGAATAGAACTCACGTAACCTAGCTCTCCTACATGTACAATGACTATCAGAAATTGTTCGATATCAAAATTTGAGTACAAAATTGTGTGATTTGGGGCTGCATTTTCCGTAGGTAGGCTTGTGACTCCCAAATTTAATGAGCCTACCTGCCAAGTACATTCTATCAGGTCCCTGAAGGAGCCAAGGAGTTAGTTGCTCGATCTCTGATCCAATATTCAAGCTCAGTATGATTGGTAAACTCTGCTTTTTATTTTGCAAGTGGCCTGAAGCTTACTGCTACTTGTGTGTATAGTGATGCGGGCTCAGGAACTTGATTTTTGTTACTGGTGAAGTGCTTATCAGCTTATTATACCCAATTGGTTTCTGTGTTAACCTCTTCATATCTGATCAAGCTTGGTTTGTCTTCCATTTTACATGAACTACCTTAAGCGAGCCCAACTGAAACAACCGCAGTCCAACTCAAGTAGCTTGGTTCATCTTGTAGATCAAACTAGAATGGTTTTAGTCGACAAGCTATCCGATAATCTTCATTTTGTCAATGTAATTGCACTTATTAAAATTTCTACATATTCAGGTACTTGTATCTGAGTAGATTGGTCACGATACCTGGAGCTTCAGGTGCTTTCTTGCGTCTTCTACTTGATCAGGTGATTTCTTGTCGTTATCTTTCTTATCATCTCATTATAGATTGATAGTGTTGGTACAATTCTGTTTCTTCCCTAACTATATTACCCTTGGAAACTGGATCTTATGCAGTTCATCTTTGCTCCCACCTTCATTGGAGTTTTCTTATCTACATTAGTGACATTAGAGGGGAGGCCATCAGAAGTGAAGCCAAAGCTTCAACAGGTGTTGTTATATGTACTTTCTTCTTTTTGTTTATTATACTTCACTCAGCGGTTGAATGCACTGAAATAGGGATTTATTCATTCGACGTGTGCTTTCATTTTGTAGGAGTGGTTTCCTTCAGTGCTTGCAAATTGGCAACTGTGGATTCCGTTTCAGTTTCTCAATTTCCGATTTGTACCGCAGCAATTCCAGGTTTGGAAGGCACAATCCAGATTTCACTTTGTTTGATTTCAGAGTTTTAGCCTGCTTTTGAATCTAAATCATCAATTTGTTTCTTTCTTAGATCCATAGAATGTGCATCAGTGGCAGTGCATATCTGCATCCTTGTTAGAAAAGCTACTTCTACATCTATATGTGCGCAATTTTATAGCATCAGATAGTACAAGGAAAACCTACAAGTTACAAATAGTTGCAAAGTAGTACCTAGGTGAGAAGGAGCCTAAGTTACTTGGACTTGGTACGAGCGTCCGAGTCAGATACGTGTCCAAGTGTTGGATTTGCCTAATTTTCAAAACCCAAGACACGGGGACACGGCAAAATATCTCTAATTATTACTATTTTTCAGTTACTCCTTAGGCAAAATGGTGCTTTCTGTGAGACACATTGTTTTAATGGAAATCTTATCTCATTTTAAAGCAATAAAGAATTAAAAGAAACCCTTTGAGATAGTGTTCTTAGTGGCATATCCTATGAGATGTGTCGGACACATATCCCATACCCACGTCCAAGTGTTGAATCTCCGACACGGGTACTTAACGCATTTTGAAGAGTCCATGCAACATAGGAAGGAGCTAATGGGCACTGCACAACTGGTAGGTATCTTTTCCATTTCACAAGCTAGTGATTGTTCCAGAATTGTAAGCCGCAGGGTTTGGAGGAAGCCAAACCCTCATAATGCACACATTAAGGTTATCATCCTGACGGCTCGCACTTCATGCTTTAAAAAATTTGAGTTGAGCCAGAATAGGAAAAATTTGTGTTTGTATGATGTCAAAGTACCATCAGGTTCTAAATCTTTATCTTTCATTCTTTAACCATTAATGTTTCAAATAAAGTCCCCGTTTGATTCTTGGGTTGCATATCAGTCTATCAGCTTTGTTTATGCCTCTGTTCTTTTTTCCCAGTAGGTTGTATCAGAATGCCAATTCTCTTCCTTGCTTGCTCATTGTTACAGGTCCTTGCTGCTAATGTTGTTGCTTTAGCTTGGAATGTAATTCTCTCATACAAAGCTCACAAACAACTTCTTGCAAAATAGGTATGGTTTGCTTTTATTAGGAAAACATGAAGTTTGATTCCAAACTACTTTGGATAAGGTTAGAGATTGCAGGCATGATTCTACTTAGTTGCAATATATGAAAGGTGCTCTCTTATTCTGACATCTCTCTGAAACCCTAGCCACCTCTCTCTCTCTCTCTCGCGCGCGCGCCTTTTGTTCTTCCTTGTCGTTATCCCTCTTAGAGGATTTCCTTTTCCCGCCATGGATTTGGGGTTCTTATTCTTTGTTTTGGGCTCTTCTCCTTCAAGAGATCTCTCTTCATGCCTTTAGAGTTGATTGGAGTTCGTGCTCTTTTGGCTCGTCGGAGCAGAGGTCAGATGGAGGTGTCTTGTTCGATGGTGATTGGGGGTGGAACTGATCCTGATTGAGGCCGTGCTTCAAGAAGAAGGTGAGTTGAGCATGGCAGGTGGCTGGATTAGCTCCTTTGTGTTGAAGTTTCATTCAGGCTCCTCTGTGTTGAAGAAGGTGAGTCCGTGCTTCAAGGAGGTGGGTCGAGCATCGGTAGTGCTGTTTGGCGTGTGATGGAGTTTGTGGAGGTCTTTGTTAGGCGATCTGCTGGCTGTGTTCTTTGGATGGCTTGATATTTAAATATCTACCAGATTGGGCAGGGACTTCGTGGGTTTCTATGGCGGTATACACACAAATTTTGTGTCTAGACTGCAAGACGAGAAATAATTGTACAAAATTTAATTTATCAAAAATTGAAGGGTTACACCACTGATTTCTACGCAAAATAAATGTAAAAATCCTTTGATTCGATAATGTTCTAAGGGCTTAAACAGTTTGATCTTGAAAGGCGGACTTTGATTTTTTCCATCTTTGCGGTTAACAGATTGTTGAAACGATACTTGATCTAGGGCTTTAAGGCTTTATCCCGAACAAGTGTGGCTATCCTTGACTTGTAGAATCACCAGCGTTGAAGGCGAATTCCTCTTTGATTCAAGATAAAAAAAGAAAATAGTCTTCGTGTCTTGGAAGTGCTCGATTGAAGTAGTGCGTATTGTTCTTCAAATGAAGCACAAAGCGTGAGACGACAGAGTTATAGCAGAGCTTTGATTTTGATTTTGATTGTGAGACTGTGTGTCCTTCTCTACCCCAAGTCCTTTATTTATAAGTAAGACGGTTCCTAATTTCGGAAAACCCATGATTAAAGAGATTTTGTCCCCCTTTAATCTTGAAATTATTCTTGGTCAAAAATTGACGGTTGATCAGACTAGTTTGTTGGACCTTTAAGTTGGGTTTGGTCCATACCACAGCACTTGAACCTGCTTTAGTTGCGACGTTGAATATATCACCGGTCAATGAAATTTTGTATTATTGACTAGTACAAATACTTTCGGTTCTTACAGGCGGGTTGGGCTAGCCCTGGCTGGCGTTGTTTGGACGAAGGATTTCTGTTTTGTAAATTCTGGACGGGGTCACACTCTGTGTGAATGGGTTTGTAGTCAAGTTACACATCGAATAATATTATGTATGTGGAAGGTGTTATTGATACAGGATAGTTTGCTTTATAAAGAATTATCCGTTGAGGGCGAACGACAATATTTAAATGTTCACAAATATAATTGATCAAACCATATTAAACATCTTTGTTGACCTTGATTGAGGATGCTTATTCTCAGTAGCCTTTAGCCTGTGAGCTTGCAGTTCCAAGCATTTGATTGATGACGCGTCTTGACTCGCTAAGTGCGATAATATCGAGAGAATCTCGGGTATCTTAACAGCAACTCAAGATTGATCCTTCTTGATGTTGACATTTTTATATTTGAACCTTTATTGTTAAAAAATGGCTAAATCACTTTGGGTGTGCTTAGAATTGAAGCTATTATTTTTTGGCTAGATTCATCTGAATTGCCATGTTTTAAGACTCTTGGGTGTGTTTAGAATTGAAGCTATTATTTTTTGGCTCTACTTGTTTTTTCTTAAGCTTAATATTATTGTTTTAGGCCATGTTCAGTCTATTCTCTTATTGTCCAAGAAGTTGACAATATATGTCATCTCTTCACAGATTTCACTTTCCCTGTCCAATTATGAGGTGAATGAATGCTATAATATCACTTATTAGTATTATCATAAAGATTGGACACAAAGGCTATCTTTGGTTTTCTGAACTGCTTGCGACGAGAATGTATTCCAACAAATTATTTTTGATGCAAAAAACGACTCCAATGGCTTAGGACTTATAAGTATGAATGCTTTTATCTTGTATTTATGACCTCCACCTTAACATGTATCAAGGACTTCGATTCTATTCCATCTCTTGGCCTGGTCTTTCTTCCATCATTCTTTTTGGTGATTTTTGGGGGCGGAGGTGTCAGATGAAGTATCCTACTTAGTGATGATCTTAGCTTAAAGAAAGGGAATTGATAATCCCTCCCCAATATTGAGCTAACCCACTCCACCCTGCCTCAGATGAATAGTTCCAGTTTGTAGTGAGCGAGTTCAATTGAGGAGTGGGATGATCATCTCCTTACAGAATTAAAATTGGTAAAAGAACATAATCTTATTGAAGTCCCAAACTCCACATTGGAGGTCAAACACCCCATTATGCTTTCAAGCTACCCAATAGGACATGTCAGGCACCATGGGTGTAATGAAAATGCTCACTTTCTGCATGACGGTAGCATTCCGAAAATAGTCAGTTTGCAGAGAACAATGTGTCGTACATGCACATGCACAAGATTCCTGATATTGCAGGGTCTGGAGAGGGACAGATGTACATAGCATTACCCTTGCTTTTCCAGAGCGGTTGTTTACGCATTTTGAACCTTGACCTCCAGGCCTTAATAGAGCATACTTACAGTTGCGCCGAGGCTCACCCTCCAACGAAGTCTATTAGTCTACATTTGAACTCTGTATTTTTTCTCCGTTTCTTCTTACTGTTTAGCAAAATTACTTTCTGAGTTGGTGAGGGGTGAGAAGAGAGCGCAAATTCCTTTCTTTATCATGCTGAGGCTTTTCAATTTAGCGGACAAAAAATTAACAACAAAGAATTGGCAGTATCAGCACTGATATACGCTCAGGTGCTAAATTACATTGACAAAGTACGTATGGATGATAGATCTATTTGTCACAGTGAGGGCATAGTGTACAGTTGTGAGAAATAAGCAACTATATGCACTCGTGCTTGAGTATCGGGTCGTGCATGTTGGTTTATACTACTAGTTAACATATAAAGCTCTGAGGTGATTTACTGGATTTATTTTGTGTACCCAATATGTATATACCTTTTAGCATGTAATTCGACCCGTTTAGGTTGGTCATTGTGCCTAAAACTTGCTTTTCTTTCTGGAAAAGGCGGTCGTCTTAAAGCTGCTCTATTCAAGTATATTTTATGACTGTAAGTGCCAAGTAATGAGAAGAATGAATTGCATGGGTTTTCTGCTTGTTTTAGTTTTTGGTTGAACTAGAATTTGTAGTCATTTCTGAGTACTGAATATGCAGGTTGCGCAGTTACCTGATTGGTTTTTGTCAACAGAGTATGGACTTGGGACCTTCTTAGTTTACTGATCCAATTTTTATTGAATTAGGTTATGCGAATTAGAATTGTACTTGTTACTTGTGACTTTGGTGAAGGCTTGTTCAGTCCTGTTATATAGATAACAAACAGTGCTGTATTTTCTCAATTGGTTCCCAGATATTATGTATTCTTGGGCAGATCATAGCAGAGACAACATAATACTAACTTATCATTGTAAGAGCCCAGAGACTTCTTGTTAGCATGCAGTTGTTGTCGAGGGTGCTTTTGTCGAGACCTCATTTTTAACCTACATCGCACGTGTTCCCAGCTGCTATACGCTCCATGTGTAGCAACTTCAAAAAGTGCTTGTTTTGGTGTGTGGTGGGGGTTGGTGAGTCAGGTAAGCATTAAGGATCTGTACGGCCTTGGATGCAGCCTAGAGAATGATATGTTCTGGGGGATTGCGGCGATGCTAGTCATGAAGTTAGGTGTAAAAAGAGTATCCAAGATTATGATACAGTACTTTTTTTTGGTTATCATAAGAGCTACACAAGGAAAAGAAAACCGCAGAAGAACAGAACACAATCTAAAGCTATCCTATTCCGAGATGCTCCAGGTCTTTCGAGCAGATGGGCTTGAGCTCTTTAGGGCGGTTGAGCGACCACTGTGGTGGGTCGGAGGGAGTTTCTGATGGCCATGCTTGCCATCCAGTGAGCTGCCATTGTGGTGCCTCGAGGTCCATATTCAATATTGATTTGGGGACTGGAGTGAAGCATATTGCAGGTGTCCTGAATGAAGTGGCTACATTTCCAGGGTCCAGACTTATTTCATATAGCTTGAATAATTCCGTGGGATTGAAGTGATGAGATTTTGTCGTTTTGGCAGCCACGTGAATGGCCTCAGCCTCTTAATAATTAGCTTCATGAAGTTCATAGTAGCATCTTTCTCCAGAAGTTAGCTCACCGGAGTTGTTTCTCAGCAGGAAGCCAGCAGCACCTTGTGCTTTTCGAGTGGCTTATCATTCTACTGATCTTATTCGAGGGTATCATGTAACATTCGTGGGGATAGCTTGGTTGAAGGCTTTAATCAAGACTTTTTATCCCACTTTCTATCCCTCAACCTTCCGGATAATCCTATCTTTGCAGAGTAAGCTTCTTGGACCTGTGCCATAGAGTGGGCATACCAGATACTTGGCAGCTTGAGCCCTCGGGGGATTCTGAAGTTTATCTTCTCTTGGCGGATACGAAAGATCACCCGGTCGAGAACGATAGCTGGCCCACCGTAACTTGTGTTTTGCGTCGTGGAAGTTCAGTCGATTCCAAGACTTACGAACCATGCTTTGCTTGACCAAATGAGTCCACAATGTCGAATATATATTTTCTTAATAAACGTTCAAGGCGCGAGTTTAGGCATCCACACATAATTCCATGGTAAGTGTACTCAATTTCTTGTCCGCTTCCCTTTGTGACCCATGTATATGTGATGCATATGGCATCTAGGAGTTGATTTTAGTGCAAGACTGACTGAGTTCCACAAAAAGGATCTACCGCCTCTCAGTCATGGAGGAGCCGCAAGTCAAGTCAACGAATGCCTTGGTTTAAAATTATAAGCGGCTCCTGAAATTCTAAGTACGCTTATCATATTCGTTTTCTGGTTTTAGCAATGATGATGAAAAAGATTCTTTTTGCGTACTTTTATCATTTTCTGTTTTCGTTTTGTATAAAATTACTCAAATTGTAACAAAAAATTGAATACATCTAATAGGTGTTTTCAGCTTTTTTCACTTAAAACTTAACTCAATATAAGAAAAAATAACTAATTTTTTTTTTGTGAAACTGATAAAAGTACATGAATGGAATGTCAAAATGAATATGAAAATCATGAAAATGAAAAAAGAAAACAAATATGGTAAGCGTACGGGTTGGTCGCTGCTATTTGTTCTACTACTAAGCTCTATTGCTACTCATTTCAAAATTTCCGTATTCAAACTCTACTTCCTTGATTACCATTACCAACATTTTATATATGCCCGTTACATTTTTCATTACAACTAAATAAGTATAAACGTCGAAGCAAAAACGTCAAAACTTTGCCCTTGGGCTTCGATTGGGCCACTGTCTTATGACGTGGTTTCGATTGGGCCACTGTCTTATGACATCTCGACTTAATGCGAATGACACACACACACACACACACACCGGTGATTAATCATGTTTGGAGGGTTACAATCTTTATGAATATCAGACATAACAAAGTATGGTTCCCTCTTTCACTTAGACTTAAAGTTTATTACATTTCATAACAAATCTCGCTATGTTATTGATTAGATTATTGTCGGGAAGCCTAACCAATGTAAACATACAAAAGTCGTGATAATGAACTAAGTCAAATAGTTATCATGAACCGTGCTTGACTTAAAAGGTCCACAATGTCGAATAGTTCTTGGAAAATGGACGAAAACTTTTCAAGTGCTAACTGAATATCGCATTTTCTCAATAAACGTTCAAGGTGCGAGTTCAGGCATCCACACATAATTCCATGGTAAGTGCTTAGTTTCTTGCCCGCTTCCCTTGTGACCCATGTGTTACGCTTCTTCTAGCTACCTACCGCCTCTTAGTCAAATTCATCTCATCGCTTGTGTCATCAGATCCTTCTGGAGGAGTGGAGGAGTTGTAAGTCAAGTCAATGAATAACTTTTTTACAATTATAAGCGCCTCCTTAAAGTCTAAAAGTTGGTGGCTGCTGTTTGTTGTACTACTGAGCTGTCCATCTATTCATTTCAAAATTTCCCTATCAAAGCCTAATCTTTTCCATTTTCCATTGCAACCACACAAGTTTAAATGTCAAGTGATTGCCCTTAGGTTTCGGTTGGGCCACTCCCTTGGACGCCTGGACTCGGTGCGAATGACCTTTTTTTTTTTTTTTTGGGGATCAAAGAGAATAGTGTTTATTCATGTCGAGGGTTACAATATTTGAGGATGACATGCATACGATGCTTCTTCCATCCACACTTTAAAGTCCATTACGTTGTGTGTAAATCACGCTAATTCATATACTACACGATTGCCGGTACGCATAGCAACGAAACATACAAGAGTTATTACGGTGAACTAAGTTCCTGGAATTTCTCTATAATGCACACAATACTCGTAGATTTTCCTCTGAATTGACGCATTACCTCCAAGTTGAGCAAACCAAAATTCACAATCCAAACCAAATTTAACCGCTTCCTAAGCTGCCACCACAACTGCATGCTCTGCTTCTATATTAATGGAGTTTTCTTGGACGTAACTGTCATTACCGTACCATTATACTCTCTTAAAACTACTCCACATCCCATAGAGCGATCTTCTTGAAATAATGCCGCATCAGAATTTATCTTGACAAAATTTTTAAGGGTGGTTGCCATACCTTTGGTACTATGCCCATCATTTTTCGGATACGAATTTGTGCATTTATGTACTTCTTAATGAATCTGGTTGTTTTTGTGTATATCCGGTGCTTTGTTTGAGCTCCACAAAAAATGATTTCCTTCCTAATACATCGTAATTGCCAACATAGAACTACCAGCATTTCTATCTCCAATCCATCCACGGCCTGCAACATTCTTCGAACTTCAAATGCGATCCTGTTTTGTAAGTGTAAAGGATCTAAGAGCAAAGTGCCTAGACTTGTCTAGCCATGGAGCAATCCCCAAGAGCGTGGAAGATAGTTTCTTCGTCCTTTCCACATACTGGACAATCCAATTGAGTCGGTACCTTCTTTCTTGAAGATTTCCCATGGTAGGTAGTATATTCAAACAAGCATGCGACTCAAAAAGTTTGAGGTTATTCAGGACTTTTAGTTCGAAAAGAAGTTCCATGTTGCTTTACTACTGTGGCTAGCTTCTCCTGTATCAAGATTCATTTGTTGCGTTAGTCCTTGATCCATCGCCACCCTATAAGCACCGGTAGAAAGGGAATAGGCCGTCTATTGGATAATGCCAAACCAACTAGTCATTACAAGCATTACCGATGGGAATTTTCTTAATCAGTAAAGCATCACGGAGCTGAAAATTTTGGTTAATAAGATATGCTTTCAATTTTCTAGTATCCTTGTTCATCAGCTCTTCAAATGCCGCTTCCTTACATAAATGCCTAGCAGATGATTGAACCTTACAAGTAACTGGTAAGGGTATCCACCTATTATGCGATAATTGTATGCTTCTTCCATCTCCAACCCTCCATCTCGTTCCCGCTAATAAGATCGGTTTAGCAGCCATGATACTTCTTCAAGTTAGTGACGGTCTAGAGCCAAGTTGAGCCTCGGAGAAGTTGCCTTCTAAGCTTGCAAAAGAGTAAAAAAAAACAATGATTTGTAACCAACCTTCACCTTTGTTTTGCTGGTAGTGCTAAATTGACAGCTTTGAGACAACCAAATCATAGACCTCCTTCATCCTTTGTACAACAAAGTTTTGCCCAACTCATCCAATGCATCTTCTTATGCCCGTTGTCCATGCCCCACCAAAAATTGCTCATCGTGCCTTCTAGCTCCATGCATAAATAGTTCAGTAGTTTGAAACATTCCATAGCATATGGGGGGTCGCTTGTAAAACTGATTTGATAAGTATCTCTTGTTGTGCCTTTGAAAAAATTTACTCGACCATCCTTCTATTTTCCTCCACATTCTTTCCTTGATGGAGCTGTACACCTCACTTTTGTACCTTTCCTAGCTACCACCGCCGGTAATCCCAAATACTTCTCATGCAAATCTACAACTTGGATTCCCAACAAGTTACTTACGGCATCCTTTGCCGCAGCTGGTGTATTTTTTATTTTTTTTTCTAAAAAACAATGTTGGATATCTGGAGATTAACATGCTGGCCCGACGCTATAAAGCTTTAATATTCTTAGTACTTATGCAGCTTCCTCTGTTGTAACTTTAAAGAATAACAGTTTGTCGTCTCCAAAAAACAGATGTGAAATGGCAACGCAATCTCGGTTAGCCTCGACACCATGAATGGAATTTGTTGCCTCGGTAGCTTAAAGAGAGCATAAAAACCTTCTGCACACACTAGAAAAAGATAAGGAGAAACTTTCACGAAGTCCCCTGTTAGGCAAAAAGTAACCTAATTGCTTATTGTTCAATAAGATGGAATAAGAAATTGTGGAAATGCACTAGAATTTTTGAGCTATCCATTTTTTGTCAAAACCCATTCTAGCATCGCACTCAAGAAAATCCATTCCACCCTATATAAGCCTTGCTAATATCTCATTTTAAGTGCTTCTATCCCATCTGTTACCCCGAACTTAGATACTGATTAAATTCATACGCTACTAACACATTATCATTGAAAAGAAGAGACGGTATAAACGCAATTTGGCATGTGGAAATGCAAGAAGGAAGAGCAACTTTGAATCTGTTGGCTGAAGTCCTGGAGACTACTTTATAAATGATGTTACAAGGACTTATAGGCGAAAATTGTGACACTTTTTCTGGATTTTGACACTTTGGAATTAGCACAATATGAGTGTAGTTAATTTTTGGGTTAAATACACGTAGGTACCCTGAAACTATCACAAAGTCTTACTTGAGGGTCCTAAAGTTTAATTTTTACATATAAAGGCCTTTAACTCCAAAATTGCAACAAGTAAGGACATCCGTCTAAATTCCTAACGATTCGGCCCTTCCCGTCAGGGGCATTTTTGGGAACTCATATTTAATTTTTTATTGTAAAATCCCTTGATTTTTAGAACTCTAATCTATTAATATTTGGAACCCTAAAATTGGCATTGTTTCACTCATACCAAATATGGAGACAACAGATTTCAATTCAACCACCAAAACCCCAATCCTTAAAGCTCGAATGTGATTTTTAGTCCAAAGCCATTCTTGTGATTTGTACCGTGGCTCGCACCATAGCCATTCTTGTGACAGCGAAAGAATTTCCAGTGTGCTGAGGGTAGTTTGGGAGGGCGGTGCGGGGCTGCCGGAGGGGAGGGCGAGGGATAATGAATGAGGGAAGAGAGGGAGAACGTCGACATGGCTTGGGACTGGCGATGGGCGGCGTGGGGCTATCGGCAGGGAGGGCAAGGGATGATGGAGGAGGGAAGAGAGGGAGAACGACGACAGGGCTTGGGACAGGCAATGGGAGGCGTGGGGCTGCCGGCAGGGAGGGCGGGGGATGATGGAGGAGGGAAGAGAGGGAGAACGGCGATGGGGCTTGGGACTGGCGATGGGCGGCGTGGGGCTTCCGGTAGGGAGGGCGAGGGATGATGGATGAGGGAAGAGAGGGAGAACGGCGATGGGGCTTGGGACTGGCGATGGGCGCGGTATGGGGATGCCGGCAAGGAGGATGGGGGATGCCGGCAGAGAGGGAGAGGGATGATGGAGGAGGGAAGAGAGCGAGAATGGCGACGGGGCTTGGGACCGGCGATGGGGAGGCACGACATTGTAGGGGCTGCGACGGCGCCAAGGGGTGCGGCGCGGAGAAGATATATTAGGGTTTTTTGGGATTAGGGTTGAGAGAGGGAGATAGAGGGAGAGAGAGAGAGATAGAGGCAATGTGCGGGTCGGGTAACGGGCTACGGGTTACAAGCTACAATACTTATATCGATATCCTGAGCTATAATTGTGTTACGTCTATCATATTAATAGCATGCTTTATTACTCATGTGCTAAAGTGTGAAACTTCTCATTTGATTGAGATATACAAGTCTATGAGATTGATAGCATACTTTATAACTTATTAATTATGTGCTCTATTGTGAAATTTCTCATGATCAATATTTACATTGGTCATGCTTAGTAATGCATTGTTGATTGTTCCTAATGGCATTGAGCTTGATTTTGAGTCAAAACAAATTCAAATATTGGATCTAAAATCAAAATGCCTTAAATTTAAAAATGCCTTTGGGCACGCGCGTGCACGAACACACACACACACACACACACACACTACGACATAACTTTTATTTGTGTACTATATTTAAATTTATGTTGCACTTACCTTTTTTTTGGGAATAATAATTTTTGATGAACCCATTCAACCCCTCTAGGTGCTTTCTAGGGTTAACATGCCCCACTCTTCTTGACCTCACTAGTTTTGATCCCGTGCGTTGCACATGAGAGCAATAACTGTCAAAGTACTGATTTAGAGTTCTTGTACTTGTATGCCTAATAACAATAACAAAATTGATGGTGACAAAACATAATTACAAAATAATTTTTATACCTTTTTATATGAGTTTTCCTACCAATTTTTGTCATTAAAAATAAACTTGAGTAATAGTTGTTAGCTTTTAGCAACATATGAAGATGAAAAATAGTATATGAAATGATTGAAATAGTATGATGTCCCAACTAATAGCAATAATAGTGATTATAATAATAATAATAACCCGTGTGTTGAAGTTTATATTAAAAATTCAAGACCACCAAGAAAAGAGTAGAGATATATAACAAATTTTTGAAAATAAAATGAGTGAGTAAACTACATGTATAAACTTGTAATGAAATAAAAGGAGAGATATTATGTTAGTTAAAGAGAAAAATTGATCGAACGTATTGGGCTTCTTTAAACAATAGAAAAGATTAAAGGAAATCTATAGAGAATTTGTTTTGACAAATCTTAGGAATTAATAGAATTACAAGATATAAATAAGTGGGACAAGTTGACATAGAATAGAGGGAAATATAAAATCTATCTACTTGGTTGAATTTCAAACGACAAAAGGGATTCAAATCAAATTGAATAAGAGAGAGTGAGAGAGAAAAAATGAATCCAAGTCATTATTACAAAGCTGAGTAAATTCAAAATGTTTTAAAAAGTTTAAAATAGGGAAGTCTAAGTGACGAACTAAGAAAGTGTCCATGTAGCGGTGACGTGACCACTTTTTCTCAATTTCGCCTTTCATACACGCGCGCCACACACACGTGTGTGTGTGCGCAAGCGCGCGCGCGTCTGTGTATATATATATATATATATATATATATATATATATATATATATATTCGCATGCATCCTCTCATATCTTTGTCATCTCAAATACTCGCATGTCGGGGTAGACAACCAAAGACCTTAGCCCGAGCACTGGGTATGACTTTGCCTATCGTGTCAACCTTATTGCCTATGATACCTTGTGTGAGCTTTCTCATCGAGTTAATCTTGTCACTATCCCAATTTCTCAATATGTTAGATTTTTCATTTAGCCCTTTCTATCTTCAGCTAGTGGTCAATGAACTTTGCATTCCCTAGTATCGTTTATCTTTCTTAATAATCATCCTTACCAAGCTTGCCGCTTTCATCTTTTGTGACTGGTGGCGGACCAATGCCCTGGGTGATTTTGAGCCCTTCGCAACCCGTCCGGTGACCTTTTTGTGCCTTTGGTACTTCTCAAAGCATATTCACGCCTCAGTAATGCTCGAGCATCTTTGGCTCTTCATGCAAATGACACGTGTCGGTTTCACGAGGTTGATATAGTTGAAGTATGATAGTTAAATTTTAGCAACATGCATAAAGAAGCGACTCATAGACAAAATCGCAATAGCAAAATTGGGCTGGTAACACTTTCTAGTATCTGAACTTTAGGACTCTGACGCAGTAAGTTGAAGTCTTGAACGGAGACTACTACAGGTAATATGGTTAGGTCGTTAAAGGTCTCAAAATACTTTATTAAGACATAATGTGGACTTCCTTTCCGAAGCTGCTGAAACTAAACACACACTCTCTCTCTCTCTCTCTCTCTCCCCCCCTTATGGAGTATTAAATTCTAGCTATCTGTAATAATGTCCAACAGTAGTTTCCCTTAAATTGTAAAAAAGAAACCAATGCACTTAAAATGTTGCAGCCTGAAAAGTTTAACACATCAAACAGTCAAACACTATCCACAGATCAACATTCATCCAACACCTACATGTGCCGATAAACCCCAATTAAGCGTGGCCAAGAAATGTTATATTGCATGCATAGATCTTGTCTGTAGCTGACTATATGTGACCAAGGAAAGTTCCCATCATTTTCCAGGGAAACATGCTAACATCTTCAGTCCTGTATTAAGGGGCAGGATGTTACCTAAACGTCGTCTTAATTGTATGATATATATAAATAATAAACCTTTGAAGAAAAGAGTCTTGTCTTTTTGTCTTCAGTCCAAGTTGAGCTAAGATAATAGGGGAGCCTGAGTTTCCAAGCAATTACAGGTATGTGACCAGCCGACCAGCTTTATAATAGGACCCTTTCTTCTTACCTTTCCACACTACAATAACACCTAGTACGTATTATTGTATGCGAGCTCTCACCCACTCTCATCTACACAGAGAAGGCGAGAGAGAGAGAGTTTTGCTTGCAGAGGAGTTGAATAGAAGATGAAGGATCAGCAGTACCAAAACCAGTTTGTGTTGAGCCCTTTGACGAGCTTATCATCGTTTGAAACGACTCCGGATAGACTACCCTCTTCCCGTTCGGAGCCTCTCACTACGTGCCACAGTTTCTCTTCTTCAGACGACTCTCCATCCTTCAGAACAAGTATACCATATACATACGTCCTTTCTCTCTCTCTTCCCCTCATCCTTCCCCCTAAAAATCTAATCTTCTTGTGAAACACAAAATTGCAGATAATGGAGATTCAACGAGTGGTCACAAGAAGCAGCTTGGTAGGAAAGCCAACAGTTTTGCATACCGCGTCCGCGAGCACGGTGAGGGTCACTCTTTGATCGATCAGCTCCTTCTCGAAGAGACACTGTTTCTATTTTAGTGCATTTTCTTAAACGGGAAATTCAATTGTTAAACCCACCAAATGGCAGCTCTATGTTTCCCAATTAACTTGGATACGATAGAGCTAATTTCTAGGTTGATGTTTGTTATCCTCATACAAGGCTCTATACGGAGCCTTCACATGACATGAGAAAGTCATCGTATCTTCAAAATGCTTGAATCAGCACTGCCACCAAAATTTCAAGTGCAGCAGCTTTGTTAGATACATATATAAAGGGAAGATTACTGGTTTTGAATAATAGGGGAATAAAGAGTAGCTGTGACCCTTATTAAGAAGATGAACCGGGCAACTTTTCTTGTGATTAATTTGGGTAAATTGCAAGTACTGACGCGCATCGTGTGAATTTGAATGTGCAGTGAAAATGGGGCCTAAATTATCTGAAACAGTGAAAGGGAAGCTAAGACTGGGGGCAAAGATCATCAAGAAAGGTGGAAGGGAGAATATATTCAAGGATATATTCGGAATGAGTGATGGAGAGAAGCTCTTAAAGGCTTCTCAGTGCTATTTGTCAACCACAGCTGGTCCTATTGCAGGAATCCTCTTCATCTCCACTGAGAAAGTTGCATTTTGCAGTGAAAGATCCATCACCATCCCTTCGCCTACAGAAGGAGAATTTGTTCGAAAACCCTACAAGGTAAAACCAAACCCTTCCATTTTCAATCTTATTGTGTACAGATGTGAATGCATTGAGCCTTGGATCATACAGTATATAGTTCCATGCCAACCTCAACCTAACCATATGGATAACATGTTGCTTTTTTACTTTTGCACATTCAGTACTTAGGCTGTAGGTCCAGTCACGGGTGAATTAATGCTTGGGGTTCGAGCCAAATTGCAACTAATTAAATTCTTGCTAACTACTTCAAACGATGAAGTTTGCAAGATGTTATAATAATTAAAACCTGGAATCATTAGAAACAAATAGTTTGAGAACGACCACCCATAGCCTTAAGAAAGGTGCAAATATTACATGGTCCGGACTGTTAGTCCCGATCATTTAGGGTGGTCGGATTAGTAGTCCAGTCTTTCCAAAGGTAATAATTGTTGCAAACGTTTTGACAATTTTTTGTCCTATAAGTTAGCTGTTTTTAATGTCGGTTTGCCTTTGTGATCCTCACTATTATAGAAATCCAGAAGAATTTTAGGATTAATTAGTTTGATATATTATGACACACCGTTGCTCAAATTAGTTTGCTATCGCCATTTGGGGTTTAACTTTGCTTGCTATACAATAACATTTCTAACTTCTTTAGCAACAAAACTACAGTTCAAAAATTAAAAGTAAAACTCAAAGTCATTGTTTATTTATTTAAAATAACTGAGATTTTGGCAACACATAAGAACGATAATAACAGGGCAGTTCCGTCAATGTCATGATGATTTTTAATTTCTCTCGTATGGGCCCGTATTTGACTGGGCGAGAATGGGATTGAAAGGTCAATCTGGACGGTTGGGCTGCACTAATTGACTATAATCGGCATAGCGTGTTTGAAGAACGCGGCATGACACCTCACCATCTAGACTTGGTCTTTGTAGTACAGTTTTGGAAGATTCTAATGCTAATGGCTTTCCATCACACTTCTTGCAGGTTTTGATTCCGGTTATAAAAATAAAAAGAGCGAGCGAAAGTGAAAACGTGAACAAGCCCGCGCAAAAGTACATAGAGATAGTTACCGAAGATGATTTTGAGTTTTGGTTTATGGGATTTGTACGTTACGAGAAAGCATACATGAATCTCCAAAAGGCAATTTCAATGTCTTAGCTGATCAAGTGCGTAGGTGAAGAACATATAGGGACAAAAAGGTTAAGGAAACCAGATTAAGGTGTTTTTGCACGATGTTTATGATTGTAATGAACGATAGTGATGTTTTGCATAATCACGCCTTATAGATTGTATTGGTTTTGGTATAATGGGACATCTTTTGTTGCAATCCATACGATGGATTCACTTTTAATTTTTTACCATTGGGGAGCACGTATTTCCATACCACTTCTACAGTCTCGTTTGTTGTTTAAGAGTCAACCTGCAATTGTCAGTGAACTCTTAAGCACCTATTGGTTAGCCTTTTTTAGGGAGGCAACGCTGTGTGACGGGACTGTAGACCGGGTCATTACAGATGATATTAGAGCAAACCCTAGAGGTACTAGCAATGTGCTAGAGCAAGGCCCTATGGGTGCTAGAAGTGTGCCAGCAAGGACGTTCCTACACTTGCTGTCCACTAGGGTGGATGGAGATCTCATATGGAATGTGTACTAGGGGAGGGCAAGCAAGAATTCGGCCCTATAAGACCTTGTCAATGAATTCGTTAGAACTTATTGGCTAACCTTTTTGAAGGAAACATTGCCCTGGTAGGGCTGTGGACTAGGTCGTTACAGAATCAAATCGAGTGCACAACTTTGACCAATTGGAAGCACGACTTTGACCAGATTTTGTGTAACACTTGTTGCATAACAGTTTCAGTGCATTTTTTCAGCCTCTAAGTGGGTGAATTGTGTCACTTAGGGCGTCACACATTTGGATTCATGCTTTAAGAAGGTGCGCTATATTGGTTGGCTTAGGGATGAGGTTCCCCACCGAATAATCTATGTTTGATATCGAAGCCAATAAAACGATTTGGAAGAATGGAGGGGGGTGGTGGTGGCTAAATAGGGTTTTTGAAATTCAATTGGGGATTTGATGCCAAGGAAAGTGAGTTCTTACTTACGTGGAGGTGCCACAAAGGCTGCAGTCCGTGTCAGCTTCCAAGTATGCAAAGTGGGAGACAGCAAAGACGGAGTAAGGGCTGAGAGCAAGGCTTCCCAGACGGGCCGTGAGGAATGACAGTGCTGCGAAGGCAAAGCTAAGACGAACAGGGCCAACAGTCGATAGTCCAAGTCAGGGTCCGATGTTACGATCTTAAGTTATGTCCAATTTTATGTTTCTCTCTCTAGAATCCAAGAGCTCTCCAATTCTGGAGTGAGAAAGTGATTTTTGTGAGAATCAAGAAGAAGTCCCTTTTTGAGTTGTAAAGTTCACTATTTATAGGAAACAGTGTGCTTATGTTCTAAAGTGCCACATGTCGTCCCCTGAGAGTGACACGTCACCAGGGGGTCCCAAAATATCGGTTCTCCGTTGGAGTGCCGGTTCCTAAATTCGCGTTGCCTGCCTCGCATAGCGTCGCTCTACCTGTCTGAGAAGACTGACCACACCGTGGTAGTATGATCAGAGTAAGCCCGTTGCCCCAGCCACCGATCCAAGCCCTTACTGAGTCCCACGAGGTGCGTCAAGAGACGCGCAGAGAACCTGACAGCGGTGAGGGTTGCCCCTGTAGCCAACTGCCAGGCGGACTAGGCGCGATGCCCTCCGAGGACCTACTCCCGTCCCGGAGTGACCCATGGGTCATTGTCCTGGTGGTGTTGATGATCGACAATAACATGAGTGGACATAGTCACAGCTCAGTGCTCAGAGTCCGCTGCGAGGGGTCCTCGTGCCGGAGCCCCCCGTGATTGAGACGGCGATGGCCATAAGGTTATGAGCCCATCCTGGTACGAGGGCCGAAGCCCCCCAGGTGATTGAGACGGTGATGGCTATAAGGTTGTGAGCCCATCCCGGTACGAGGGCCGAAGCCCCCCTGTGATTGAGACGGCGATGGCTATAAGGTTGTGAGCCCATCCCGGAAGCATGTAATATGATTGTGGCGCATGGGCGCGGTGCCTACAGCACGAGACAATACCTGGTGCCGGGGCACATGTTATGAAAGTGGCGCATAGGCGCGGCGACGAACGTCGCAGAGATAATACCTGGTGCCATGGGCACATATCATGGAAGTGGCGCACGAGCGTAACGACGAGCGTCGCGGCGACAACACTTGGTGCCGGAGCATGTGTCATGAAAGTGGTGCGACGACGAACGTCGCGGAGCAATACTTGGTGTCGGGGCACGTATCATGGAAATGGCGGACGAGGGCGGCAATGAACGTCACTGAGACAATACTTGGTGCCAAAGCACGTGTTATGAAAGTGGTGCGATGACGAACGTCGCGAAGCAATACTTGGTACTGAGGGCACGTATCATGGAAATGGCGCACGAGCGCGGCGACGAACGTCGCGGAGCAATATTTGGTGGCGGGGCACGTATCATGAGAATGGCGCAAGGGCGCGGCGACGAACGTCGCGGAGCAATATTTGGTGCCGGGGCACGTATCATGAGAATGGCGCAAGGGCGCGGCGACGAACGTCGCGGAGCAATATTTGGTGCCGGGGCACGTATCATGAAAATGGCGCAAGGGCGCGGCGACGAACGTCACGGAGCAATATTTGGTGCCGGGGCACATATCATGAGAATGGCGCAAGGGCGCGCGTCGGGTGTCCCAAAGACAGGATGTGAGCTAAGTGTACCAGTCATAACAAGATAATGAATGCAACATGTAGTAGTGACAAAGTTGGGAGTGATGGTATGCGGTCGTCGGCGACGGGTCATTCGGCGGTAGCGCGCGACTTTGGGCGACGGGCATCGCGGGAGCGGTGTGCGGTCACTGGCGACGTATTTCACAAGGTTGATGCACGACGGACGTCGCGAGGTTGATGCACGACGGACGTCTCGAGGTTGATGTACGAACGTCCCTAAGGTGATGCATGACGCACGTCGCGATGTTGATGTACGAACTTTCATAAGGTGATGCACGACGGACGTCACGAGGTTGATGCACGATGGACGTTGCGAGGTTGATGTAGGAACGTCCGTAAGGTGATGCACGACGGACGTCGCGAGGTTGATGTACGAACGTCCGTAAGGTGATGCACGACGGACGTCGCGAGGTTGATGTACGAACGTCCGTAAACATCGCGGAGGTGCAAAGACTCGAGAAAACAAGTGTGTGCGGGAGGGGAGGCCATAGGTCAACATTGGGGGGAAGGCCAAGGCCACCACCCCTGGGGAGGCCGAGGCCGACTGTAGGGGGTGGCCAAGGCCAATGGCCAACTCCCATGAAGGGAGGCCAAGGCCACTCTCCCCTTCGGCTTCGGTGAACTTCAGGCGCGCCGACGGTGGGTGTTTTGATAAGCAAAGGCAAATCCAGAAGTTGCGTTACGACGAGCGTGTCGATGTGAATCATATCCATATGACGAACGAGGTGTTAAAGTCACGCGCAAAGCGTACGAAGCGAAAAGAGTGCAAAAAAGGGGTTTGCGCGGAGGGGTGAACCACCAGGGGAAAATGGCCGAGGCCAACCCCTCCTGGAGGCCGAGGCCGACCCCCTAGGCCTAGGGAAGGCCGAGGCCGACCCCCTGGGGTTGGCCAAGGCCAAATGGCCAACTTCTATTTTCGGAGCCTAAGGCCATTTCTCCTTTTGTGAACTTCGGGCGCACCGTCGGTAGGTGTTTTGATAAGCAATGACAAATCCAAAAGTTGTGTTGCGACGAGCGTGCTACCAAGAATCGTACCCACCTGATGAACAAGGTGCCAAAGTCATGTACGAAATGTACGAAGAGAAAAAAGTGCAAAAAAGACTTTGCGCGAAGAGTGAAGAACCAGGGGGAAAGGCCAAGGCCAAACCCCATCGGAGGCCAAGGCCGACCCATGGCCTTGGGCGAGGCCGAGGTCGACCCCATGGTCTTGGGGGAGGCCGAGGCCGACCCCATGGGGTTGGCCAAGGCCTTTGCCCCTTGACCCTGTTGCTCCGGTTGCGCCGTCGGTCGACATTTTTGGTGAAAAGGTGTTTGGGTGGTCTCGGCGTGACGATCGCGCTAGCGTGAGTGACGTCAACATGAAATAAATCGTGCCTAAGTCGCGCACAAGGCGCGCGGAGCGAAAAATGCACGTGACTTGAGCGTGCGCGCGCTGACCGGTTCGATGCGTTGGAAAAATGCACGTTGTATCTGTCGACGTGTTTGCGTGAAGCGGGACCCCTAGTGGGCCCTTGGGTACGACCAGAATAGGTTGGGAACATGATTTAATCTAAAGACAATCATGTATATCAATCAAACCAATCAACAAGCTGAAACCAATATGCTGACCACATAATCTCAAACAATTGTAAAGCAATAGTTAAAGAAATTTAGTTAAAGACACTTGTCAAGAAGATTTATATGGTTCGGCTTGGACTACCTTCAATCCTACATATACCTCTTCAACATTTCCCTTGCAAGAGAACTAAAATCTACTAAAAACAATCTTCTTCAAGGTCAAGATCAAAATCCTGATAAACGTTTGGTGATATCCCCACATCTAATCTAACCCTTGAATCCACAAAACTCACCCCAGGACTTGACAACCCAAAGATTTGATCAAAATTCATATACAATTGATCAATTGTCTAAGTAGAAACTCTCTTGGAAAGAAAGTTGAGCACAAATGAGGCTCTAGTATAATAGAGAAATACGATTGAAGAATGCCCACTTTTAATCAAAGAATTGCTCACATAAATGCTTTCTTTTAGAATGTAGTATCATGAAGATGAAGAGAGACAAGTTTAATTCTTGAGCCTTGATGTTCCTCTAATGACTTGAGGCTTAAAATCTGGTTATCATGGTTTATGATAAAACCCCAAACCATCTTTATAGGTTAGATATGAAATATAGCCACTGTAGAAAGATTTAGCATAAATATTAGCAAAAAGAGCCGTTATTTTGAATCCTGGAGCTTACAGTCAACTGTAATACAATGTAGTCTACTCCATTCACTTTTGGATATACCTGGAAAAAAAGTACCTGGACACGCTGTACTACCGACCCGTTAAAAAACCCGGGATATATATATATATATATATATATATATATATATATATATATATATATATATATATATATATCCCACAGATCGATCGACGCCCCCTCTTTCTTTCCGTCACCTTCAGTTGCGATTCAAGTCCTTCATCCAACGACCATTATCACATCCGCCACCGATTCTCGTCACTGCCGTTCATCATGGATTTTGCTGAGGAAGGTGAGTCATTCCTTAAACTAATGACCTCTAATTATTCATTATTTCATTAGGTTCCAAAATCCAAATAAAATATTTGAAAATAAAATTTCAAACCAAAATGATATGGTTTGAAGGCAAACAAATATATGCCTAATGCAACAGCAAGGTTACTAATACTAAAAGAGGGATCAATATGCAACAATCCAAATACTAAGTGTTGCTGCTAAAAATATGCTCCGTGTATGTTGCGGAACCCGAGGCTAGACTGATGACCTGCAAGACAGAAAACGAGTGACCGCCGGGTGGGATTCCCGGCGGAGAACTCTCCAATGCTTAAGTCAGAGTGCAGCTATAGAATAATAACTCTGAAAAAGCATGAATTGTGTAATTCCCCTCATACCTGGGGGGTAGACCCCTTTATATAGCTATAGAAGGAGAGTCCTAGTAGGACTAGGCCGTGAGACAGATGTGTTAGGATCGCATTAGGATCCTCGAGGATTATGTCACAATCTCTGAGGACTCTTTTAGAATCCTGATAAGATAATCATAAATCTTCCAGTTTGACTGGGATTCACCGGGTGTCCCCCAATTATTGGGAGTTATATTTGAGTTATATCATAAGCCCCCCACTTCCTAAGCCAAAATGTTTGGCTAAGGAAGTTTATACCCGGTGTCTCGAGACCCGCGTCAGATTTGTAAGGGATTCTCCATCCACTTGTAGGGGTAAAAATATTTCTCTCCTCCATGTGCTTCGACCTAAGCTCTTGGGAGCTTCGGCCTTGGAACTTTGCCCAACTATGGCGGTAGAACCCTAGCTCTCGAGAGCTAAGTCTTTAGAATGTCGCCTAAGTAGACTATTCGGAATCATCTTTGGAAAGACGAATCATGGGATCTCGAGATCCTTTAGAAGCTGTGCCCCATGGCAGCCTCTCTCGGGAGAGGACAAGAAGCTATGCATGCAAGTTGTTGCATGTGCTAAGTGTTTGAATGTCCCCTCGATGGGTTAGCTCTCCTTTGGAAGGTGTTCATTTTGTGCAAGTGTGTGTTCTTTAGCTCGAGCCGACCACATCATGCTTGCGTTTTACTTTGTCGCGAACTCTTATCATCAGCTAAGAGCTAGCAAAGAAGCCTCGCACTCACGCTTGGCTAGGTTTTGAATTGACAAAGAATGGTGGGGGGATGAAGTCCCATAGTCCTTTGCCGTTTCAAGGGTTAGAACTGTAGCTAAACAGTTCGGATAGAACTCGAGCTCTATCCTGTTACCCTTGGGGGCGTTCATCCCTTGAGGGACTGCCTTAGAGGGCTAGTGGAACATAGAGTTCTGGTAAGCGTCCTTGAGGGTTGACGGAGTAGAGAGCTCACGTAAATACCCTCGGGGGTTTAACGGAACTTAAAGTTCTCATCGTATGCGCCCTCAGGGGCGCATAGAGCGTAAAGCTCATGAAAATACCCTCGGGGGTTTGACGGAATTTAAAGTTCTCGTCTTACATGCCCTCGGGGCCGGATGGAGCTCAAAGCTCATGAAAGTACCCTTGAGGGTTGACAGAACTTAAAGTTCTCGTCGTACGCGACCTCGGGGCCAGATAGAGCGCAAAGCTCATGAAAATACCCTCGGGGGTTTGACGGAACTTAAAGTTCTCGTCTTACGCGCCCTCGAGGGCGGATGGAGCTCGAGCTCATGAAAGTTTGACGAAACTTAAAGTTCTCATCGTACACGCCCTCGGGGGCGGATAGAGCTTGAAGCTCATGTAAATACCCTCGGGGGTTTGACGGAACTTAAAAGTTCTCGTCTTACGCGCCCTCTGGGGCGCGTGGAGCTTGAAGCTCATGAAAGTTTGACGGAACTTAAAGTTCTCGTCTTACACGCCCTCGGGGGCGAATGGAGCTCAAAGCTCATGAAAGTACCCTTAAGGGTTGACGGAGCTTAAAGTTCTCGTCGTACGTGCCCTCGGGGGCGGATGGAGCTCGAGCTCATGAAAGTTTGACGGAACTTAAAGTTTTCGTCTTACGTGCCCTCGGGGGCTGATGGAGTGTAAAGCTCATAAAAATACCCTCGAGGGTTTGACGAAACTTTAAAGTTCTCGTCTTACGCGCCCTCGGGGGCGGATAGAGCTCGAGCTCATGAAAGTTTGACGGAACTTAAAGTTCTCGTCTTACGCGCCCTCGGGGGCGGATGGAGCTTGAAGCTCATGAAAGTTTGACGGAACTTAAAATTCTCGTCTTATGTGCCCTCGGGGGCGGATGGAGCGTAAAGCTCATAAAAATATTCTCAAGGGTTTCGGTCAAAGCAACAAGTACTTGTTATTGCGATGCTAAATAAGAAGCTGCGGTGAATTGAGACCGTAATATTGCTCCTATCATAAGATATGAAGACCCCCGCCTTTGAGAAGGCGTGGATATATAAAGACATCTTTTCAGCCTATATGTAGGGTCCGGTCGCAAGAAGACATGTGGGAGCAATATAGAAGACCATAATCTGCTCACTCGACTGGATGAGCATATAAAGGTTGAGGAAGCGTAGTCCGTCTGAGCAAAATGCCACTAATGATTAATAGAGATAAAGGACGCGAAGTCTGTCCGAGCAGGATATCACTGAGTGATCAATAAAGTAGTTGCCGCAGTTTATCGATATCCTGAGAAGCAACTAGATTCAGTTTACTGGTTGCATGCTTGAGCTTGCAGTTGTACCAGGCATAGCTGGCGATGAGTTCTAATCCACCAAATACAGTGGCAGCATGTGTGCTTCCATCATTGTTGACCTAGCTTCTCAACAAACAACGATGTGAATACGCCATAAACAGAGGCCATTGTATGACCATGAGACGATATATATTGTCGAGACAGCAGGATACTTGCAGAAAAAACCCTAAACGCGACTTCAAGTTGCAGGGTGCTGTGAATTTGTTCCTTGCTTATGAAGTGGTTTATGCGTCACTGTTGATGCTCGCAGGCATAGTTCAAACTCTTGCAAGAAATAAAAGTACGTGACTGAAAAAATAGCCTTTGAAGCAAGAAAACATATAAAAAATGCAACTATGTTTTTAACATAGAATTAAGAGCGGTGTTCAGACACTATTAGGGTTTTGTCGGTTGCGTGATGCGAGTGGGCTAAAAAAAGTCATAGTGCTTAGAAGACCCGACATTTAATGTGCTCGTGACAACGGATGCAACTGCATAATGCTAGACAAAAAAATAAATAAGTCTAGGCAATGAAAATGCACATGAAGCAGCCGTTAAGAAGGCTTGTTAGCGCCTAAAATTCGTTGTCACTTAATTTTTTAGCAACAACTATGCAATGAAATATACGCCGTTTTTAAAGAATGTGCGGCATATATTAAATAAATAAGACCCTGTGGGTCTTAAGTCTAAATACACATTTTCCTTAGGTTAAAAGCTTAATACTTTTAACAAATGTGATTTATGTTAAATAAATATATAATGGGAATCCAAAATGCAAATATGCATGTGTTGAATGAAGAAGACCCTGTGGGTCTAAATATAAATAGGCATACTTAGGGGTGAATATAGGATTCTCTAAAAGGAGAGAATGCACCTTCTAAATTGGTCTGTTCCTTTTGTCTTAACCGAATAGAGCTAATGCCTGAAGATAGATCCAACCACCACAGGGAGGCGGCAACGCCACGGCGAGACGGCGACGGTGAATCTGGCACTATTGCGGGCGACGGCGTCTGTTGCTTTGCTAACGCACAGCAAGATGCGGTGCCAGGGAGCGGTTCGGCAATTGGCACCGTCACCGTTTACTTGCGATGGACAGGCGCGACGCTGGGGGAGCTCGCCGCTCAGATGGAGACAACCGGAATAGTGGGTGAGCTTGGCGACGGTGCTCTTCGACAGATTGCAACGGTAGACGGGTCAGTGGTGGAAGCACTGTCGGCCGCAATTTGTGCCTCGACGGCATGGTTGCGCTATGGACGGTGTCGATGGCGTATATCTAACGGTGCTTGTTGCAAAATAAGGATTTGGGCCAAGGTGGCGGCGCTGCCATCGGTTGGTGGTCCTGCCCGGATGGATTAACGGCAGCTTGTGATGGACGGCGCGAGGTCGGAGGTCTTCGACGGCGCAACATCAGAGATGGGATGATTGGTTTCATTGTTGACGATGCACGGAGTGTTGCTATGGCAGCAACATGCAGTCGTGGGGTTTGTTTGCCTCCGACTGTGCTGCTTCCTTTTTTTTTTTTTGGACGTTGTTCCCGCAGTTGTACGTCAATTGCAGGTTGTTGTCATTGTCGGCGGTGCTTTCCGATCAGGATGTTGGCGGCCGGAGGAATTGGCGTCGTGATGACTGATGGCGTTTGATTGGTTGTTGATGCCTTGGTACTGCGTTAGATTGCAGCATTGGAGGCCGCTGTGTGGCGGCGTCCTTCGAACAATGAATCTCTAACAATCTGGAATTTTCCCTCTTCGGTGACGATTATTGTATTTGTAGACCCGCGGTGGCGGCGGCTCCGTCGGTTTTGAGGCGTTGCCACCGGTGGCTTGTGGTTCGATTGTTGCATCGTCTTGGTTGGCATTAGTGGCCCTTGATGGCGGCGAGTGGTGGGGCTCTTGTCCTGACGGTAGAAAATTGCGACAAATAGTTTGAAAATTCTGAACTTCAAAATGTCAGTGGACATATTTGCAGTTCTAGTAATTCCCTTTGGGAAATTCAAAAAAAAAATGTCAGTGGACAATAATTGACTTGGAGACCCGACGTCACTTGGTGGTTCCGACGTGTTGTCGCCGTTACTTGCAAAACGAGTGTTTGAATTTTTCTTGAGGTCAAGCGGTTAGGCTGGCGGGTCCCACGGATGGCGCCAATCTGTGGGTGCTAAAAATATGCTTCGCGTATGTTGCGGAACTCGAGCCTGGACCGATGACCTGCAAGACAGAAAATGAGTGACCGCCGGATGGGGTTCCCGGCGGAGAATTCTCCGATGCTTAAGTCTGAGCGCAGCTACAGAATAATTATTCTGAAAAAGCATGAATTGTGTAATTCCCCTCATACCTGGGGGTAGACCCCTTTATATAGCTGTAGAAGGAGAATCCTAGTAGGACTGAGCCGTATGACAGATGTGTTAGGATCACGTTAGTATCCTCGAGGATTATGTCACAATCTCTGAGGACTCTTTTAGAATCACGATAAGATAATCATAAATCTCCCAGTTTGACTGGGATTCGTCGAGTGTCCCCCAATTATTAGGAGTTATATTCGAGTTATATCACTAAGCACTTAAACATTGTCTAATGATGATCACATACCTTTGGAGAAAATTTTAACGACATTGTGCATATTGATTGCTTTTAAGTCTTGTTGTTTAGTAAAACCAACATAATTAATTAATTATATTTTGGAGTTTCAATACAACTCTGAGAAATTTTTTTGGCATATAGTAATCAATTTCTCAATAGTTTACCTAACCCGAAGTTTTGAAGTTAATCCTTGCACCAAATAACAAGGACATTGTGCTGCTCCATTTGAGTAGCAACAAGGTTCATTTTTTTTGGTTTGGCTTAATCTAGTCTCGTTGTTGCCTACCATATTTCCTCTATGTGAACATTTTCCAAATTTCTTCTCCACCTTAATTTGCGAGGTCCAAATCAGAGTTTAAGAATGAAGAACCTCAAACTGTTTGGTGTTCTTAATTCTTAAACTCTTGTTTCTCTTAGCACTGCAACAATAAATAGATGTTCATAACCTCTATTCTTTGCATTACCTCTTGTTTTGGTTTAGAAGAACACCTCTGCCTTCCCTCTCAAGAACAATACTCATATGGGTTGTTTTCCTGCTGTTGTAGGATCAATGAAATATGTGAAAAAGATCTATCCACTCAAAATGCTAGTATTGAGGTTGTAGACATTGACGAGGAATGTCCTCAGGTTTGTACTAGTCCTGATGTTTGTAATGAGATTAATTCAAAGTATAAAGGTGCTACTAGGGAGAAATTTAAAATTGTGGGAGAAAATAATAAACATAGGGCCCTGTGTAAGTGGTGTAAAATGAAAAATTTTGCCATGGGTACCACTCCTAATGGGAAGCCAGCAAGAGTACTCATGGGGCGTAAAATATGCATAAACATCTAAAGGCATGTAATGCATATAAGAAACAATTCATGGATATAAAATAGATTTAGCTAGATCATTCATGAAATTGAGGTTCAAAAAGATTTCTCAGGATGTTTATCGTGAAAAAATGGGCATTGCGATATCGAAGCATAATTATCTTTGCTCAATTGCTAAACATGAGGGCCTTAGGGAGGTTCATAATTATTTAAATGTAGGGGTCAAGTTGTATACTCGTAATACCACAAAAGCTGATTGTTTGAAAATCTCCTTGAGGGAGAAAGACGTACTTAAGCTTGTTTTGGCTAGAGGTTCTTGGTAAATTATGTCTCACGGTGGATGTGTGGACTTCAATTAGATCCGAGGGATATCTTTGCTTGACTGCACACTTTGTTGATGAAATTGGAAATTGCATAGTAGAATCACTACAAGGAATAAGGGTTTTAGCGACGGGGAAACCCGTTGCTAAAACTTTTAACGACAGAAGTACCGTCCCTAAAAGTCCTTTGTATAAAAGGTCGTTACTAAAAGTTTTGCGACGGAATTATAAAATTTGTCGCCTAATATAGAACGTTTGGCAACGGATTTATTTATAAATCAGCGACGGAATATCCGTCACTAATTCTGTTTTACGTATTTTAATTTAATTTATTTTTTATGAAATAAGCGACGGATAAATGTTTTAGCGACGGATTGATTCCGTCTCTAAAAGTCATTTTTAAAATTTTTTAATGCCTATACCTGTAATAAAAAATTCAAACCAATTGAGTCCCATCCTTTGTCAACAATCTCAATATCTCAAATGCACGATTAACAATCTAAAATCATCAATTAACAACCTAAAATCATCGATCAATAATCACAATTCTCAAATGCACAATTAACAACCTAAAATTATGAAACAAATAATCAATGTTCAAATAACAAAAAATTGTTCAAAATGCACTTATCCGATGCGATTAATTTAATTTAGGGTTTAATTAGGGCTCAGAGTTCAACATTGGGGGAAAGCTTTTTCACAAGTGCTTTGATCAAACACCAGCACTTGAAAACGCATATGCCCCATGTGTTCAAAGATTACAAAGTCCTCTAGATGGAGGTCATGTTGCTGCAGGAATTTGTTCCAACCCTCTTCGAAACAAATTTCCTCTTGGCCTCGCTTCTTCTTGATTTTAACAAGCCATGACCCCTTGCGGCTGGTTAAAGTTGCTTCATTTGATCTCATTATGGTAAGCAATCTGCAAAAAGGCTATCGGTATGGCCTAACATATTCATAATACAGTAAGCCAGTTAAGTTTTTAACCAAAGATAAAACTTTTAACACACACGAAAACACAGAGAAAGAGGGATGGTATACAAGTTCTGTATGAAAACCAGGCATCATGACCTTGAAGAAGTGTCTGCCGACTGAAACATCCCTGTTCATCGAAGCAGAAGCCATTTAACTTACTTTAACATGAAAAACCAATCGAGCATTATTCAATTGACGAGCATCAATTTCATAGCTGAATTAAATCTATTAAATGTCACACTGTATAAGACCTTTAAGCTTTTAGTAACTAAATCAATACCACGGGCCCAAATATGACATTTCAATTCGGTGTCGATGTCGATCGGACTCAATCCAATTGGGTAGAAAATTATGTTAAAGTGATGCTAAAAATGCAATCCACAGTGAGTTGTAGCTAAAATGATAGGACATATAAACCTCAGCAACAACACATAAAACAAACGCAGAGAACATAACAAGCAAATCAAACTAGCCTACTTGCATACTTGTTAAACCATGTGCGTCACATAAACCATCATTTTACCTTAAAAATAACCAAAACCAAAAGATAATACTTGTCGTGTCCTTTTGTCTCGTGTTTTAGAAATTACATGAATCTGAACTTCGATATGTATTCAACCCGGACACTCGTACCAAGTCCATTTAACATCAGTTTTTGCCCTTACTCTTTCCTATTCTTCTTTTCTTTTCCCGTTTCGCCAACATCATCACCATCGCCATTGATTTGCCATCACCTTTTAACACTGTGCCACCTTTAACAGCCACCAATTTTATGGAATCATCACCGACATACAACACACGACCACCATAGTTACTCATCAAACCAAACAAGAACTAAATAAACGCGAATTGAAATTAAAAAAAAATATCAAAACATCACCCAATATTTTTCATCAAGATTGAATTTGATTCAAGAAATTGAAGTAAACTCTTTTTCGGTATCGACCAACAATGTCGCCTTGCCACTAACTCGCCACCACCGTCAAACTCCACCATGCACCACCTTAATAGCCACCATACAGCTTCTATGTCACCCCAGCCACCAACTTGTAATCAACTACGGAGATCATCATTTCACCACCCAAATAGCCCTCTATACTGTTGAATGTCACTCACATATTACAAAAGGAGTGTGTTGCTATGGTGGTTCAAAATGAGTCCTCCATTGAAGTCGGGTGCAATTTGAATGGTCTCGGCAATAACATGGTTTTTAAGTAAATACTAAAGCATATATGGGCGCAATTAACATGTTGCATGCTCCTATGTGCTTGACAACTAAAAGTATCCACACTGAACAGAGTTTGTACCGATTATTTCAGTACTTAACCAAACTTTCAAGTTCCAAAGAGCTTCTGCTTCTTTTTTCAGTCACCTTGACATTTTATAAAGGTAAAACTTTGATCAGAATTAACGTACTGATAGTGTGCAAAGCAAGGTGACTGGTGAACTGAGACAAAGTATTACTTCATACTCCATGTATGCACATTGTTCTCCAGCAGAACGAATACACACAACATGGAAGAAATTCATGGAAATATTTAAACAAAACTAGAAAGTTGCAATAACTTTTAATTGCACATCACATTCAAATTTGAGTCAGATTTGCAACAAGCCACTTCACAGAGAAACAAAGTACAAGCCACTTCCAAGAGAAACAGACTCGCCAGGTCAAATGGAAAAGAGATACTACTAAAATCCATATTAAGAGCACTAAAATCTCAAACCACATATTACAAATAACAATCATATATTAAAAATAACATATTACAAATAACAACCAAGAAAATCTCAAACCAATCACTGAATGAAAACTAACCCTAGTGCAAATCCAATCACTGGATCTCAGGGAAGACAAAAACAAAACCACCAAATAAAATCACATGAGTTTGATTTTTAACCGGCGGTGTTGGGGGGAGGATGGATCTGTCGTCAGAGGTGGCGCGGCGTCAGGGGGAGGACGGGGATGTCGCTGGAGGTGCTGCGACGTTGAGGGGAGGACGGGGCTGTCGCCGGAAGTGGCGCGGCGTCGGAGGGAGGACGGTGGTGTTGCCGGATATGTGGGTCACCGTAGAGGGGGTCGCCGGTGGGTGAGATGTTCGAGATAGAGAGAGAAACGGGAGAAAGAAGAATGGCCGATCTGATTAATCTTTAACAGGAGTTTTAGCAACGGAATCACACCGTCGCTAAAACACCTTCGGCAAATGAAATCTATAAAGATGAACTTTTTAGCGACGACGCCCCCTTCCGTCGCTTATAATGTTTTTAAAAACCTTCAAAAATTATAAAATTTGCTAAAAAAATTTAGGGACAGAGTATTCTGTCGGCAAAACGCCATCGGTAAAAGTCCGTAGAAAAAAGTTTTACCGATGAATCTTTCGGTCTCTAAAAGTTTTTAATGATGGAATTTTTACAAACAGGTATATCCGTCGCTGAAATAAGTTTTAGCCGTCGCTAAAAGTCCGTTACAAAATCCTTGTTTTCTTATGGTGAATTCTTGATTTCCCCTTTTGTAGATACCTCATTTTTGTAGACATTTTTAGTTCATTAAATAATGGGCTTCAAAGGAATTATTGAGTCCAGGCTTAGTATTGTAGTTTAATTATTTGATTAAGTTCAAATTTATTTAATTAATTCAGTCCAGTCCATCAGTCCAATCCACTGCATTAGTCCGGTCCATGTAGATTAAGTTCGGTTCAAGGTCTAGATTATCTTAAATAATGTAATTTGTCTAGACAATTTTGGAGAATGATTTATGATTTATATTTAATATAAAATTAAATCAATCCATTTTATGGTACATTCCATTTGTGATTTTAGAGATAATTACCGAAATTACAAACAATGCCCCAAAATTTGGATTTAAGTCCAACCTCTCTTGAGAAGCTTAGCCATCCAAATCACTCTAAAAAAGTTACTTTGTTCTTTCCATCGTGGATCCAACGACGAGCATTCCCAAATCGTCAAGGCAGGCCACATTTCGAGAGATAACTTTTCTTAAAGCTTTCTTAGGGTAGAAATCATATAGATTGTCATCCCTTTTCCGTAGTCACATTAAACAGTAAAGGGTTATTTTCATTTTTATTGTCTATGTCTAAGTCCTGAATTGTAGACTACCTGTAGGACCAGTGTCGAACTACTGTGGTTTTGATTCTGATTAGTCCGATCGGATACGTAGGCCACTTGACCCCAGATGTCGAGTTGAAGCCAAATGATAACAATAATTAGCCTATGGTGAGTTTTGTTATGTTTCACGTGCTACATGTTCTTTAGGCAAAAAAAAAATCGTTAAAAATGAAGTGGAGACTGAAAAGGCACGGCGGGTGCCTAACACCTTGCCATTGTGTAACTTAGTCCCCGGACCCCTCTCTTAGTTTCGATAGATTAGTCGTCCTTCTTGGACATCTTTGAGTTATTTCTTGCTTTTTTCTTATTTTTCCTTATTAAATATGATGGTGACTCTTGAAATCCTCTTTTTGAGGGGATTTTTCCGAGGCTGTGCACCATAGCGGCGACTCCACTGGAAATCAAAACCACTAAGAGGACTAAACTTGAAAAGTTTCTTTTGATTCTTTGGCCTTGTTGTATTTCTCTTGTATTTTTTTGTAGTATGTACAATGTGAAATAACTGTGGTACTTGCATTTTTATTTCCATACCTCACAGACGTGCACGTCTCACCCCGACCCACACATTTGAGAGCAACACACTTGAGGCCCTTAGTTTTCCCGGACTCAAGGCAATCTCTCAATCAAGTTCTCAACTCCACGTGCCTCGTACTAAAGATTCTTCCTGGTTTCTTGGTATATTAAACGACTTGTATACATACTGGTGATCACCCATTATTAACTTCATAGTTACGGGCTGGAGGTATATGGTATAGTCGAGCCGATGGAATGACCTTCATACCGATATTATGAGGAGCAAAACTAACACCGAGACCATTAGTCAGTATGTGGGAGAATACCAGTATTGGCCTATGGCATGTTGGGAGGGAAACCACCAGCATTCTATAAGCTAAATTGGTAATTTCACAAAAAAGGGAGACTCTGACTAACCGGCCGGTTATTTGCGCTCCCAATTGGACAATTAGTCAGTATGTGCATTTGCTTGAAAAAAATTCAAAATTGGCTAGTTCATACCCTGATCAAACCCACTGACCAACTGCCCGGTTATCCTCCCTGATGACCAGACGGTTAGTTAGAAATCCTGACCTTTTCAATCTCCCGGATGACCGGACGGTTAGTTCCCTCGAACCACTGACCAACCGGCCAGTCAATCTCTCGGATGACCAGACGGTTAGTAAAAAAAAAAAAAACTTATTTCCAAAAAATTTCTAGAAGAAATTCCAAAAAATAAATCCCTGAGCCACTAATCAACCGACCGTTATTGTTCTAGATAACCGAACGGTTAGTCAGAAAACCTTGTCTCCAGAAAAATGCCTAGAAAATTTCTCAGGCCACATTGATCAACTGGCCGATATCAATCTATGCAGATAATCGGATGGTTCGTCAGTCATTTTAACCATAAATTCAAAATATACTCTCAAGACCAGGAAATTCCCCTTCACGATATAAGCTAGCTAGTTCGATAACTATGAAATGTATTATTAAATCTTCGAAAACTTTTCCTAAATAGTTAAGGCTAAGCGTGGTAAGTATCGAGACTCGTCTGGAAAACTTTCACGAACTCCAATGGCCGAAGAATTTCTCAGATCTCCAATTTGGTCCGTATCATCAGCGAACTTCAGAAGGATCTTTAGGCTGATTTTACTATCGAGCAATAATCCATAATTGCTGAGGAGTTGGATAACCTCAAGAGAATAAGTAGGAAAGACCTGAGAGAAGATGAGAGAAGGATGATAAGATCAAAGAAAGGTCCGAAGTTTGATCGGATGTATGAGTCCGAGGAGGAAGAAACTAAACCCATGTCGCACTAGAATGGAAGGATAAGTTAGCCTCTCTTGAGTCCCAGATTGTTAGGATGAGGAGAGCCGATAACCCTTTAGACCTCATTGCTTTTTCCATGAACACCAAAGATAGACTATCCCTTAAGTTCAAGATTCCGGAGATGGATAAGTTTGATGGGACCACAGATCCCAAGATTCATGTGAAGATGTACATGCAAGCATTGGCCCTATACAAGGTAAATCAAAATCAATTGATATAGTTGTTTCATCGTACCCTTAACAGAACCGTTTCCTGATGGTTCCTTATTTTGGATGAAGCCCGAGTTTGCCCTTAGGAAAATGTGGTGAGAGAGTTTGTCAGATAGTACCAGTATAATGCAGACTTAGATATCATTCGGAGAGATTTGAAAACCACAAAACAAGAGCCGAGAGAGTTCGTTCAAGTTCCATCATGAGGTGGAGGAATAAGGCAGCTCGGATGGTGAACCGCCCGATGGATGAAAATCAAGCGAACATTGTGAGAAATAACCTGCTGTTGGTCTACCACGATTATATTTTTGGTCACTATCATACATCGTTCAAAGAACTCATGGGATCCTTAATTCAGATAGAAGATGCAATCAACAAGGGGACCATCTTTCGCGAGTCAAAACCACCAGGAGCATACCAAGCCAGTCCAAGGAGTTCAATGTACAGCCTAAGCCAGTAGCTACCAATAATGTTAACACCGTACAAGCACCTCGAGCAGTGACATGGGAACACGCTATAGAGCCTAGAAGGAAGTTCACACCCTTGAACGCACCACTCACCAGGGGTTTTGAACAACTGCTAAGCACCTACCTCTATACCAGCAGTGATACCCAACAGATATGATGTGAGTGTCTTTAATGATTGCCATTAAGGAAAAGGTCACCTTACAGAGAGATACATCACCCTCCAACATGCCATAAAAGACCTTATCGATAAGGGTGAAGTTTCCTCTCCTGTCAGACCAAATGTCAGAAAAGAACCTTTGCTTGCCCGTAGGGTTAACTGCATAGATGAAAGCAATCACTCATGGATCCAACCGTTTTATTGTTCCAGCCAGCTTTTGCGATGTGATTACTTGGGAAGAATTGATGGATGGAGAGACATTCACAGTTAAAGAATCAATAAACCGGGTTTATCTTTCGACCCAGTGCCGATGTATCCCACCTAACCCGATTAGGTAGAGTGTACTAGACCCCACCTCAGCCAGCCACATCCGACCCACTATTCTCTCAAGACCCTCTTGATGATGAGGTCCTTAGACAGTTGAAAAAGACCCAAGATAATATTTTCATATGGGGACTATTGTCAGACCTGGCCCAAAGACCTGTCCCAAGTGCTAAGGGCTATATATTACCGAGACGTTCTCATATTTTTCGAGTCTGACCTACCCAAATCTGCTCCATGCCATAATGACCCGTTTCATAGCACTGTGCGAGCGCTTGATAAAAAGATTCCTCTAATCCTTATAGACAATGGTTCTGCTCTAAATGTTTGTCCTCTCCGCACTGTTCACGCTTTGGTATAAACCCGTAGGAATTCACTCCCTCCAACCAAGCCGTTCGAAAATATGATAACACCAGAAGGAAGGTAATTGGTACAATGAAGCTTCATATGACCATGGGTTCTGCTAGCTTTAGTGTTGAGTTTCAGGTATTCGATATTTCGGCCGTCTTTAATCTTCTGTTGGGTCGACCTTGGATACACTATGTGGGTGCAATCCCCTCTACGTTGCACCAAAAGGTCAACTTGGTATTGAATGATGATGTTTTTACCATAGTGGGAGATTCACAGTTGCCGCAGATTGGACAGGTCGAGAAGGACAGTGTTCAGTTGCCGCATGATTCTTTAGATATTTTGTTAAGTGGATTTAGGATGGATTACCCGGTTCAGTGTCTCGAGTACTAGGAAGTTTTTCACGGTGAAAACTTCCTCACATTTGCCCCTTACAGCAGTACAATAGTGCTCCCTATGTTGAAAAAATTCTACTACTTTCCTCGAAAAGGCTTAGGTCGAAACTGTCAAGGGCAATATTATCAAAGGCGCGCCTAGGCGCAAGGCGCACTCCCTTCGCCTAGCCTTGCCTAGGGCTAGACACAGCCCTTTCCAAAAGGCGCGCGTCTTGCGCACTTAAGCGCCTAGGCGCAAGGCACAAAGCGGTGGTAGAGGCGTAAAGAAAAACCAAAAAATCCTCATTTTTTATTTTTGCATCATGGCATCACCTCAACCGTTCAATATTTTTTATTTTTATATCACAACATAATAAATCAATATCGAAACCACAAAAAAACCTAAAACTCCAAATCTCTAATCAATCGATTGTCGTATTGTTGTTCATTGTACTAGCGTTTGTTTCCAATTGTTACTCTTTTTAAAGTAAATCTACTCCTTCACTTCACCTTGCAGAGAAAGAAGATGAAATTGAGGAGGAATCTTTAATAAACTTGGAGCCTATGATTCCCTTTTGAGGAAAACATTGTTGCTTTAGCCTTCATTAATGATGAGAATGGCATCGTCATATTCACTTATGATCAACTACTTCTCATTGGATCTGAAACTTCTTTTAGTGTCCAAAATTTGTTAAATTTCCATGTTCTGAATTTGTTTTGTGATTTTATTAGTTTAATGTACTAATATCTATTTATTTTTATTTTGTGCCTAACTTTGAAAAGGCGCCCGCTTGCGCCTTGGCTCCAGGGACCCTTTGCTCCTTAGGTGCACCTTCGCCTTTAATAACTATGGTCAAGGGAGTCCCAGCTTCCAAGATATGGAGAACATGAAAGACCAATTGGGCTTAGGGTATAACCAGACCAGAAAAAGGAAAATAGAAGCTATCTGGAAGCTTGCCCAGGCCAAGAAGGATAAGGAAAGTAAGAAGCGCATGAGCACGACCAAGATCTCTACCATGAATGGGCCCTTCATTAAAGAAGGAGAGAATGAGCCCTTCTATGGATTTTCAGAAACAGTTTACAATGTTGAGACAGGGAAGCAGATCAAAGTATGGGAGATATTCTACAACTACGAGTGGGTCGAGGATGAAGAACTGCTAGTACAGACATAGTCGGGTATTGAAGAAGTCCCAGATTAGGTGGATTCGATGGAGCCGGAAGCAATGACAGCATGTTTCACAAATATGTTTATCTCAGTACTTATTCGTGAAGTGGATGACCAGATCATAGACCCAGCTTGCCTAATCACTCTAGCACAGAGCGACATGCGGAATTAGATGATCGAGTATGAACTGTTGATTGTAGGAGAGGTCACCGAAGAAAGTCTTACTACCAAAGATGCTTCAGAACCGGAAGACCTGGATGCCTATGTCAGCTTAGCCAATTTGAATATGTTCACCTATTATGTGTTTCCCGATCGATAATATAATGCTTGATTTCGATTATCCATGGTCACCGATATTATTTATGATCAATTAATCAACTCGGTTAATGATGAGTCATACCTAATAGACTTAGAAGAGAAAAAATATCTAAAGAAATGTAAAAGAAATTAGGGTTAATTACACCCATGTCCCTTAGGTTATAGTGAAATTACAGTCAAGGATATTTCAAAAGGTAACAAACCGTGACCACAAACGTTTAAAAGGTAACAATTATGTCCATCCGTTAGGTATCCGTCCAAAAAATGTACTTTTTCATACTGTCATCAATACATAATTTTAAAATGGCAATACTGTCCTTGTACTGTATATTTTCATATTAAGATACCAAACCCTAATTTGAAAATTAAGGTTTTCAAATGGTATATGCTATATAAAATTTTCTAAACTTAAAATTTAAAATTTTGAAACTTTAATATCTAATTAATTATATCTCTCTCCAAAATTTATATTTCTTAATATGGTTTTTAATTTCCTTAAAATACCTTTTCTTTTCAAAAAAATATGGAAAACCCTAATTCTAACCCCCCCTCTGTTCTACCCTAATATTCATTCTCCCCAAATTCTAACCCACGCCGTCGCCGTCACCGGCCCCCCAGCCCCTGCCTCCGTTGCCCTTTCTCAGCCCCACCCACCCCCGCCTTCCCCCTTGCCGCGCACCACCTTAAACAAATCGCAGCCTCGTTCACCTCGGCGCCGTCACCTCGATAGCCGGCCACAACCAAATCAGATCCAACCACCCCTAGCTCGCCATAACCACCATCACCTTCCCTCATCCCCCCTTCCCTGAAATATACTCAACCGCGACATAATCTGCGCCACCACCACCCCCCACAGATCCTAATCTGACCTCTCTCACCTTCATACACCACCGACGACAAATCAACCACCATAATTGTATCTTTGGCCCACCGTCGTCTCCGCAACCAACCACGACCATACCCACGGCCTTCCACCACCATCAATGCTTTCAGAATTGTTTTTTTTTAATTATTTAACTCAAATCTTGTTTCTGTTGTGTGGGTTCATACAGTGTATTGATCGGCGGTGTTGTTGTGTATGGCTTGCTCCGGCGTAGGGGCACGACGGTGGTGCGGGGGTGGGTCACGGCAGTGGTGCATGGTAGTTGGTTGTGGTTTGTGTAGGTATGGTGGGGGTAAGCACAGTCAAGGTATATGGCTCTGCTATGGGAAGAAAGATAGGATAAAAAAATATAAGAGAGAAATTTATCTTGGCATGTTAAGAAATTACATTGTTAAGTCATGGGCAATACGGTCATTTTGCTAAAACCGTTATGTATTCTTGTATTCCGTTTGGTCAAAGGATATAAGTGCCTATTTTTCAAACTTATGGACACGCGTGTAATTTCACCCTAACCTCAGAGACATGAGTGTAATTTACCCAAGAAATTAAAAACTGAAGATCTAGTCGTGTCAAGCCAGTGGTATAGGAAATAGTCAAAGTGAACATAGGCTCCCCTGAAAATATAAAAGAAATAAATATAGGGGTTGGTCTAGATGAGAGAGAGAGAGAGAGAGAAGAGACGACTGCACTCGTTAGGCAATTTATTGATGTATTTGATTGGTCATATAGTGACATGCCTGGTATAGACCCATCCATATTGGAACATACCTGCCTATCTTACCCGAAGCCAAACCCATCAAACAAAAACTTCACAAGTTGAGACCAGAGTGGTCCCTCAAAGTTAGGGAGGAAGTGATGAAGTTACTCTATATTGGATTCATTCGAGTCATCGAGTACCTTACCTAGCTAGCCAACATCATACCCGTCCGCAAGCCTTCTGGTCCAGTAAGGATGTGTGTGGACTACCGTGACCTAAACTGAGCCTCTCCCAAAGATGATTTCTATTTACCCATCATAGACCTGATCATGGACAACACAACCAAGCATGAGTTAGTATCCTTCGTCGAATGTTTTACAGGGTATAAATAAATAAAAATGGCTCCCAAGGATCAAGAGAAGACAGCCTACACCATCGCTTGGGGTACATTATGTTACACAATAATGCCTTTTGGTTTGAAGAATGTCGGGGCTACATACCAGAAAGCCGCTACCACTTCGTTCCATGACATGATCAAGAAGGAGGTGGAAGTATATGTGGATGACATGATCATTAAGTCGAGGAAACGAGGATATTATTACACGATGTTGAGAAAATACTTTGAAAGGCTGAGGAAATACAAGGTAAGGTTGAACCCGCAGAAGTGTGTGTTTGGAGTCACAACTAAAAACTTGCTAGGATTCATAGTGAGTAAACGAGGGATAGAGGAGGACCCAGCCAAAACTAATGCCATAATTAAAATGCCTCCACCCAAAACCAAGAAGGAGATTTAGGGATTCTTGGGGAGAATCCAGTACATCACTAGGTTCATATCCCAATTAACCATGATCCTTGAGTCCGTTTTTAAAAATTTGAAGAAGATTTCAAGCAAGGAGCGAAACCCCCAATGCTAGGAAGCCTTTGACAAGATCAAACACTACCTTAGCAACCCTCAAGTCCTAAGCCCACCTATACTCAGTAACCCTCTACTACTCTACCTGACTTTAATTGACACCACAGCCAAAGCCATATTAGCCCAACATTTGGAGAATTTATTGATGGAAAGGGCCATATACTATGTGAGTAAAAAGTTGACCCAATGAGAGGTGAACTATTCAGCCCTAGAGAAAAATGTGTATCTTTGGTTTGGGCAACTCTAAGATTGAGACGTCTCGCATACCCTATCAGATTCTTGGCCGGAATGGACCCTATGAAATACCTGTTTGAGAATCTTTTCCCGTCTATCGCACAACCACGAGGCTTGTTGTTCTCTAAATTTGATATCACCAATTCACACAAAAGTCGATCAAAGGAAAGGTCATGGCCAACATGTTAGCCGATTGCCGAACAAATGATATTAGTCGATGGGAGGCGAAGTTCCCAAATGAGGGAGTGTGCACCGTTGAAACAGAGATACGTAGTTGTACTTTGATGGAGTCGCGAACAACATGGTTTTAGAGTAGAGATCTTGTTAATCTCACCAGATGGAGCCCATTAGCCCATAACTATCAAGCTGACTTTTGACAGTACTAACAACACCTTTGAATATGAAGCTTGTATCATCAGATTAGAGATGGCCCTAAACCTAGGAGTGCAAGAGATTATAGTGTATAAAGATTCAGTATTGGTCATATACCAAATCGCAAGAGATTATAGTGTATAAAGATTCAGTATTGGTCATATACCAAATCCAAGGTACATGGATAATTAGAGATGAGCGTCTACAGAAATATCTTGCCGACTTGGAGAAGATTGTAGACCAGTTTGAAGATGTAGAATTCCATTACCTACTCCGAGCCAACAACTTTGTCAATGCCCTAGCAACCCTTGCCTCTATAGTAGTAGCTTTGAGAAGATAGGCATCGTAGTTCATCACGTGTGACTGGAGACTGTACAAGAGACATTGCAACGAGGAACACCTTTTTGTGTGTAACCGATAGAGAAGGTAGCCGAATTATGGAAGAGGTACCCATAGGAGAGTGTGGACCATACATGTACACTACAAGAAAGCAAGGATTTTGCGTCGGAAGGAATTCCGTCGCTAAAACGTCTTTCAGCGACGAATAAACCCGTTGGTAAAATATCCGTCATTAAAAACAATATAAGCGACGGAAAGGTACCGTCGCTAAAAATTCCGTCGTTAAAGATATCTTTTGTCGACGGGCTTTTAGCGACGGTGTCATTCTGTCGTTAAAAGTCCTTACTTAAAATAGCTTCTTCTTTTTTTCACTCTCTCCGTTTCTCTCTGTCTCTCACTCTCACCCACTCACCGGCAAAAATTTTACAGGCGTTCTCCCCCTCCGGCGACCCACCTCCGGCGACATCACCGGCCCCCTGACGTTGTGCCCCTCCATATCCGCATGCAACCAACCCCGTGCCACCAATTCCCTCCACTGTCGAGCCACCAAGGCCCTCCTTTGCCGCTGCGCCACTAACACCGCCACCGCCGCACCACTTCTCTGTATGTCCATTTGCCTTTATTTGTTTTAATGCATGTTTAAGCGCCATTTGCCCTAATTTTCTTTAGTTCTGATTTATCTCCATTTGCCCTAATTGGAACTTGCCCTAATTTGTTTATGGAATTATGATATGTTTATTATAATTTCAAGTATTTTTAAATGCTGATGGAATTGATTTTGTAACTGATGGAATTAGTTTGTTTAATTGCTGATGGAATTGATGCCCATATTTGTATATTACTATTACTAGAAAGTAGGGAGAATTGAGATTGTTGACGGAGGATGAGACCCAATTGAATTCCGATATCGGATATGTGATTTAGTTGAATAGTGGGTTAAAAAGATTAATATAATTAAGTTAACGCGATAATAATTTAGTTGAAACACGTCATTTAAAACCCCCACCGCCGTGAGACAGTGTGTTCCAAAGGCAATCTGCTGAGAGAAAACGTAGGTGTGTGCTTTAGTGTGTGCTCTGTGTGGGTGCGCTAGAGTGTTAGAGTGAGCTGTGTGTGCCGGTTAATGTGTGTGCTACGTGAGTGCATGAGTGTTGTGTTGTGTGCGTGCGTGAGTGTATGCGGTGTAGGTGCGTCGCGTGTATTTGTGTGAGTGTAAGGAGCTGTCGAGGCAGCTATGTGTGTGTGAGTTATGTGTTCGGTAGTGTGTGTACAATGAATGGTACATTGGTGTGAGGTGTTTGTGTTGTATTGAGTGTGTAAGTGGGATTGAATGTGGTTGCTTATGTGTGTCTATAAGAGGAGAGGGACTGCTGAAGTAATTAGAGGGTGGTAGTGAATAACTGTGCGCATACGTGTGTATACAAATTAGCGTAGTGAAAGGCGAGAGCATTTGGGTAGCATACTTTGGTCATTAACTTGTGAAATTCTACAGTAAGATACCTTGGATTACGTTAGAATTTTTAGTAAAAGTTTACAATTTTCTGAAATAGTATGTATTTTTAACCCTAAATTGAATGCCCTAATCCAATCGAACCCTAAATTGAACTAATTGAACCCTAAATTGAATGTCCAAATTTAACCAAACCCTAAATTGAACTAATAGAACCCCCTAATTGAACCCTAAATTGAAGTAATTGAACCCTAATTAAACCCTAAATTGAATGCCTTAATCGAATCGAACCCTAAATTAAACTAATTGAACCCCTAATTGAACCCTAAATTGAATGCCCTAATCCAACCGAACCCTAAATTGAACTTATTGAACCCCCTAATTGAACCCTAAATTGAATGCCCCAATTCAACCGACCCCTAAATTGAATTAATTGAACCCCCTAATTGAACCCTAAATTGATGTAATTGAACCCTAATTAAACCCTAAATTGAATGCCATAATCGAATCGAACCCTAAATTAAACTAATTGAACCCTAAATTGAATGCCCTAATCTAATCGAACCCTAAATTGAACTAATTGAACCCCCTAATTGAATGCCCCAATTCAACTGACCCTTAAATTGAACTAATAAAACCCCTAATTGAACCTTAAATTGAAGTAATTGAACCATAATTAAGCCCTAAATTGAATGCCCTAATCAAATTGACCCCTAAATTAACCTAATTAAACCCCTAATTGAACCCTAAATTGAATGCCCTAATCCAATTGAACCCTAAATTGAATTAATTGAATCCCCCAATTGAACCCTAAATTGAATGCCCTAATTCAACCGAAGCCTAAATTGAACTAATAGAACCATAATTGAATCCTAAATTGAAGTAATTGAACTCTAAACTGAATGCCCTAATCGAATCGAACCCTAAATTAAACTAATTGAACCCTAAATTGAATGCCCTAATCCAATCGAAAGACTGGGATGCCGCTGCGAGGGAGTCCCTATGGGACGAGTGGCTAGTACGTTGAAGTATTTTTTTTTTTGCGATAGTATTTGTTTAATTATAATTTAGTATTTAAATTAATTTGTGTTATTGAATGCCTTGGAAGAGGGGTTCACGTTTGACTCGCTTGATCAGCAGGCGCTGGGACGGCAGGCCTTCTTTGTTTACATTGGGAAGAATTACCGCTGATGGCTCCACAACGCACGGGACCGGGCGAAGAAGATGCTGCCCGGGGGTGCCCCGATGATGGAGATGAAAACATATCCCCCACATTAGATATCTCCGACTGTATGGGGCAGATGATAGATCGGTGGGTTGCGGATCTAGGCTGGGACGCGAAGAGTAAAAGCGGGGCCGAGAACAGACAGAACAGAGATCCGACGCACACGGGAAGATCAGTGGCACACGACATCGTCCGACACAGGAATGCGGTCCAAAACCCATATCTAGAGGCGGATGAGGTCATAGCTCTGACGTATAATCAGACGCACGTGTAGAAGAAGGCCAAGGAGGAGGCGCACTGGGCCGGCGACTATGTTTCAGATATTGTCGGCGGATTGATGTAAGTCAATTTGTTTAAGTTGTTAATTTTTATCTTTCTATCCTCAATGTCTGTTGTGTTAATTAATGCCCTAACATATCTTTAAATCACTGTTATTGCATGCCTTGTATGAACAGCTTAGGCGGGTCCGAGCAGCAGTCCGGACAGCCATCAGTGTCCACTAGTACGTGTGCGAGTACTAAGGCGTTGAAGCAATGGTTGGATACGCCGGAGGTCGTCAATTGGCCGAAAGGCCACATACGCGGCCTGCCTAGTACGACTGTTTTTGCCGTGATAGGAGCGTCCCCACCCCCCGCTGCCCCTCCACAGACACCGGCTCCTCAGCGTCCGTTGGACGAGGAGGAGATCCAGCGCATTACTACGGTGGTGTTAGAATGATCAGGGAGCAGGATCAGTAGGGCACTGCTACTAGACATGTTGAGCCGGCCTCAGATCAGTATGATCCATATTCGGGACTGGACAACCCCTAATGAGCCCTGTCTCGTGTCCTGTCCCAGTTTGTCCCCCCGCCCGGCTTGTACTCTTGCCCCCTCCCCTAATCGGCTGTATCCGGTTTCCGGCTTGTACATTACAAGTTTTTTTTATAATAAACATTTTTTAAATGTGATTATATATAATTGTTTGTGTCTTGGGGATTATGAGTTGTTGTTGAGGATTGAATTTTTTATTACAGGATTGGGCATTAGAAAATAAAAATAAATTTTTTTTAAAAAAATTGACTTTTAGAGACGGATTAATTCCGTCGCTAAAACTGTACTTAATTCTACGATTTTTAGCGACTGAATACTTCCTCGTTAAAAATCTCATTTAGCAACGCATTATTCAGTCGCTAAATTCGCAAAAAGAAAATAAATTAAAATATGTAAAATAGAATTAGCGACGGAAATTCCGTCACTAATTTATAAAAAAATCTGTCGCAAAAAGTTCAATATTAGACGACGGATTTTAAAATTATGTCGCTAAACTTTTAGTTACGGGCTTTTATACGAGGAACTTTTAGGGACGGGTGTTCCGTCGCTAAATGTTTTAGCGAAGAATTTTCCGTCGCTAAAAGTTTTAGCGAAGGATTTTCGCGTCGCTAAAAACCTTATTCCTTGTAGTGATAGGCGAATACTAGCCAAGAAAGTTCCCTGTCAGGGATACTATTAGAGTACTATGAAACACAACCGTGTCGAATCTGTCAGGAGATGTCACAAATGTCAGATGTACGTTATTTATAACATTTTCCCCAAGAGCTATACAACATGACCTCCCTTTAGCCGTTCTCCGTTTGGAGAATATATGTGATAGAAAAGATCAGTCCCGAGGCCTTTAATAGATACGAGTTCATACTGACAGCCATAGATAATTTCACGAAGTGGGTGGAAGCCGCTTCATATGAAGTGCTCAATGCCAGAAGGTTGCTCAATTTATTCGAACCACTATCATTTGTGGATATAAAGTACCCCAAAAGTTGAGCTCGGATAACGGGCTACACTTTGAAGAAGAAGTCTCAGACCTAGCAAGGAGTATGGTATCACCGGACAACGCTCGTCACCGTACATACCACAGACTAAGGCACTGTCAACGCTGCCAGTAAGAAAATTAAGAGCATGTTGAGTAAATTGACGGAAATCTGTAGGAGTTGGCCCGATAAGCCTCCCTACGCCCTCTGAGGTTATAGAACGTCAACCGGGGCTACCCCATATTCATTAGTCTACGGCATGGTGGTCGTGCTCCCGGTAAGATTGGAAGTTAAATCTCTTAGAGTGCTATTGAAGAATCGTATAGCTGAGAAAGACTGGGTGAGACGTAAATTCAAAGAATTGGCGTTAACAGATGAGAAAGGGTTGACGACACTCTATCAAATTCAAGGTTACCAGAAGCGGATTGCCCAAGTATTCAACAAACGAGTGAAGGAATGCGGGTGGAAAGAAGGAGGTTTGGTGTTAAAGGAGAACTACATACGAAAAATTTGGAAGTCGAGTGGGGAGTTTGAACCCAACTGGTCAAGTCCCTATCAGATCAAGCAAACCATGACTGGGGTGCGGCACTGTTAGTCGATTTAGACGTTATTGAGCTGTCATAGCTAGTCAATCTTAATCAATTAAAGAAGGGTTAATTACAAAATTGTCCCCTGAGGTTTACACGTTTTTGCACTTTGCTCCCCGTGTTTACAACTTTTGCAATATTGTCCCCTGAGGTTGACAAAACCATTGCAAACAGCTCCAAAATTGGATGGCCGTCTAAATTCGGACGTTAAATCCGCATGTGCTGTGCACATGCCATTTTGGCATGGGTAGATCTGTCATTTTGCATAGGGTTAAATACAAAACTGTCCCCTGAGTTTACACATTTTTGCAAATCGCTCCCTGTGTTTTCAACTTTTGCAATAATGTTCCCTGACCTTGACAAAAACATCGCAAACGAGTCCAAAATTAGATTTTCATTTAAAATTGGATGTTAAATCCGTATGTAATGCGCGCATGCTTTTTGGCATGTGAATATCTGTCAATTTTCACCTCATCTCCCTTTCCATTTAAAAATTTTGTAACTATTGTTGCCATAATTGTAATTTATCACATGTAAGTAGAAAATAAATTCTAGACCTTATAAAACTCTACTTAATCAATGTATCATCATATTATGATTTAATTTTAACTATTAACACCTTAAAAATACTTTAATATGTATAAAAGAATGTAAAATATTTTTATAAATGAAGTCATATCACTTTGTAAATTATTTTTGAAAGATCTTTATTTATGAATTATATATTTTGATTTACGATTTTCAATTTTAAATTTAAAGTCAACTTTCATTTATTATTCTCAATTTAAATTTAAAAACATAGAGAAAGGGAGATGGGATGAGAATTGACAGATATTTCCATGCCAAAAAGTTGACTTTAAATTTAAACCTCATGGAAATATCTGTCAATTCTCATCCCATCTCCCTTTCTCTATGTTTTTAAATTTAAATTGAGAATAATAAATGAAAGTTGACTTTAAATTTAAAATTGAAAACCGTAAATCAAAAATATATAATTCATAAATAAAGATCTTTCAAAAATAATTTACAAAGTGATATGACTTCATTTATAAAAATATTTTACATTCTTTTATACATATTAAAGTATTTTTAAGGTGTTAATAGTTAAAATTAAATCCTAATATGATGATACATTGATTAAGTAGAGTTTTATAAGGTGTAGAATTTATTTTCTACTTACATGTGATAAACTACAATTATGGCAACAATAGTTACAAAATTTTTAAATGGAAAGGGAGATGAGGTGAAAATTGATAGATATTCACATGCCAAAAAGCATGCGCGCATTACATACGGATTTAACGTCCAATTTTAAATGAAAATCTAATTTTGGACTCGTTTGCGATATTTTTGTCAAGGTCAGGGAACATTATTGCAAAAGTTGAAAACACAGGGAGCGATTTGCAAAAATGTGTAAACTCAGGGGACAATTTTGTATTTAACACTATGCGAAATGACAGATCTACCCATGCCAAAATGGCATGTGCACAACACATGCTGACTTAACGTCCGAATTTAGACGGCCATCCAATTTTGGAGCTGTTTGCAATGGTTTTGTCAACCTCAGGGGACAATATTGCAAAAGTTGTAAACACGGGGAGCAAAGTGCAAAAACGTGTAAACCTCAGGGGACAGTTTTGTAATTAACCCATTAAAGAAATATTATGCCTAAGCGAATTTTGTTATTGAGCTACGAATGACCTGATCCTCCTTAAGAACATTTTGTAGCACACACAAATTGATGTAACATATAGATGAAGGTACATAGGTAGCCCATAAAGTTACCTCGGGTGCAGTCAAATTTTAATAAAATTCTTTATTCCACTAGCTAAAGAACTGACTACATTCTTTAGAAAAATAAAAAGAAAATTTCCTGCTAGGATGAAAACCCGACAAAGGGTGACCTAGGCAAAAGTTAAGGCAAAAGAAAAAAAAATAATAAAAAAAAATGTCCGTTAGGACGAAAACTCTACAAAGGGCGGCTGAGGCAAAGTTAGGGCAAAAAGTTCTATGTTCTATCAGCAACCTATGGGATATCCTCTAGCATTTTTTTAAATTTCTTCATAGCTGGACTCCCCTCACCATTCAAGATTAACTTCCATGTCTCCAAATCCCTCCTGTAAGCGACCTCTGAGACACCGGAATCACAACCTCCAATTCCTCTACCTGAAAAGTCGGCCTTTGATCGACTTTGTCTTTTCCTTTATTACCCTACATGTCAAAATGACCCTCAAGATAAGCATCCACACTGTCCTCCCGGTTCTGAGTTGCTTTGATAGTCAGTTTCCTCTTCGATGGTTTATCCTTAAGTAGCAAGGTGGGATGTCATTGGGGCTCGTCCATGTGTAGAGACCTTTGGGATTCATGTCAACATTAAACTTCTTCTCGAACATCTAAGAACCAATCCAAGAGTGCCTAATCCTAGTGATCAAACTTCATCTTTAGTCTGAGGATGACAAAAACTTTGGATTGTACTCTGAAAGACCTGCAAGACTCAGGCATCTCCGGACCCAATCTGATAGCTGCATGAGCTTCCTTTTTTACTTTCTCCAAAGATTGTATCTCACAAGCACTCAAGTAGTCCCAATCCAGCTCCGCCCTCAGTTTGCTTTTCGACGTCAATATCTTTTCCCGTACGCAAGCCCAAAGCCAACATATGTATGCGTTAGGCAACAAGGAGCAACTGGACCTATACCTGTGATGAAAGGTTTATATCCGATAGCGCTATGGGTATAAGGCGGAGATCCCCAGCCTCGCAACATAGCCTTGATTATGGAAGGGCTAAGGGCTTATTCCCCCACAAACTCTCCATATACTTTCAAAATTTCCTGCTCATAACCAAATTGCCTCAAGATTTGACAGGTAAAGTAGAAGGATGTGTAATGCAATCCCAGAAGATAAACGCAGTGATACTCAGTTATTCTCAGAACTGGCCAATCAGCCCTCCACCATTTACAATACAAATGGATATCCTTGGACTCTCGCACACAGAAGAAGCTAGCCTAGTCGTTTATGCCCGAATGACTTTCAAATAGTAAATCTCGACTGTGAAAATCATTATGGCTATATCCTACCACAACAAGTTTGGCTATCAGACACATATGGTCTAGTAGCCACATGTACAAAAGGAAGGAACTACCTCCGAATGGAACACTGTCATCTTTATGAATATCAATGATACTAAGTAAAGTTTTGGCTATAAGGGGATTAGGGATTTACCTTCGGTTGACACTTGAATCAGGATGTCAATTAGCCTCACATCATTAATCCCAGGACCGGAAAATGTGAGATATTTGGCTACCAAGCATAGTGCCTGAGCATCCATTCTACCATTGGCATACTGTTGATCACAGCTAGTCAGCTTGGCAGAAACATAGTCTATCAGAGGAGAAAGTTGGATACCGTTATCCCGAATGAAAGATCGGGCATATTCCTTTAGAACCTTTAATAAACTTTTCAGAGACTTGACATAACTATCTTGAACGGCTGGAACAACGATTGAAAGATTGGTTGGGATATCTACCTAGGCAGAGAACTCTTAAAAAATAGGGCAGAGTTCGATCAGACCGAAGCGAAAAACATGATCCTCACCATCCCAGAATTTGCAAGCAACATGAAGAATGTCTTCACGAACCATCACGTTACTCAAGCTCCGTCCATATGGATCAATTCGATCTTGTTGAAAGAGTCCGTGAACACACAGAATTGAAGTTCGATGATTCTAGGATCATCTTCGAAAGCCATTGAGAGTTCTGAGAAGAGAAAAAGAACAAATCTAATAAATTTCATTCTGAAAGGATGAGTCCTGAATATATATAGTCAAGTAGCCCTAATTCGTATAGAGTTAGAAGTCAGTTTTAAATAAAATTCATAAAATGTTATTAGAAAAACCGTCTGATTTTCGTTTAACCGGCCAGTTTTCCTGATATCATTGCACATTTGATGATCCATGTTTCTCATCAACCGTCTGGTTCCCTCAAGATAATTTACTTTTCTTCCGGCCATCAGTAAAGTTTGGCCTTAAAATTAGATTTAGGCTCTGACCAACTAACCGGTTTTCCTCGAGAATATTTTGGGTCATTGACTAATCAGTCGGTTAGTTAGCCTTGGATAAATTTTTACAGGGTTTGCCTACGTTTAGGCCAAACCCTGTAACTGTCAAACTTTAATTCTCAATTCTCAAACTCAGTTCCACTCCTATTCTCTTTCTTCATGTGCATGTGTGTGAGCATATACTTGTAATGTACATTTAACATAGGGAACTAAGATAGTCATTAACTAAAAAAGACATAAAAATGAGTGTTTAAACTACATCAATGTTTTAAGCTAAGTCCCTAAAGAACTCTAACCAATACTCTAAAAAATAGCCCTAACTCTAGACCTAGGGGCTAACAGTGGCAGTTGTCTACAGAGCTTCCTCTGGGATCTCCTGACGATGGGTACCTTATCGAGGCTGGACTCTGAGTCCTCTCTGGCTTCCTCCTCAATCTTCTGACTGGGCTCCTCCTTGGCCTCTAGCTCGGCTTCCTCTTCCTCGGTTTCCTCCTCATCACCATTTGCACCTCTTCCTCATCAGCTTGGGATGACTTTCGCATTAGTCTCTTTGATGGAGGAGATGGCGCCTTTCTTTTGCTATAAGTAGCAACTTCCTTCCCTTTGGACGGTGGTGGCCAAGGCTTCAAAGACTCTCGGGTTTAAGGCCGGTTCACCCCTATAATATTTATGCACTTGCCTTTGGGAATGACTGGGGTCATCTTGGGGGTACCAGTAACAGCAGTAGTAGGGGCTGGGACTGGGGCTCCTTGAAGCTCGGCAAAGAACTTGATCCACTTCTCAAAGGTGGCATCGAAAGAGTAAGAATGGGCATCTCGATACCTTCTTCCGAAGTCCTGTACACCGGGAGCATAACCTGATAGCCAGATACCATGCCCTTCAGGCTGTATATTATCCTATAAGCGTCTTGGAGTAGGGATCACAATACCTACATTAGTAAATTCGAGTAACTCTTAAGGCTAAAGACCTCAAAATCATTCTTTGATCGCGGGAATGGCTCATACTCAGGAGTTTTACCCATTGGGTAATACGACACCATCCATTTAGGGACTGGAAGACCCTAAGCCGTGTCGTCCTCTTTATCCTAGGCCGCCCTATCGCACTGAATTTTCTTCACCATCTCCAAATTTATGGAGGGTGCCAAATCCTCCTGCACGAATGCCTCGTATGTACGAGGATCGTTCGGCCACCATATCGATGACATCGGGATGCCCCTAATCAAAGTCTACCTCAAACCCCTATCCAACTCTGTCGGATGACACATCTCCTTGGGAGGAGCCCCGGTATCTTGAAGCCCATATCCTTTAAGTGATGTTGATGAAGTACCCTATCACCTAGGTAGAACTCCTCTTATGAGGGTCCTACTAGTAATATTTGGCCCTGACCATAACCTAATTCCTTAGCATAGTTCTCTACCTAGTGCCACCATTGAGACAAAGATTCCTAAATTGGAAAAAGACAAATGTGAGAAGTTAATAAACACACTTAGAAGGAAAATGACATGAACTAACAATTTGCTTACCGGGCGCTTTCTAAGCTGGTTAAAATTGTCTCCGTGCACAAACTTTGAGACCCTAGCTTTCTCATTCTTAAAGTTTGACCATGTCATTGCCAGTGTATTCACATCAAGAGTCACCTCGGCCAAGCGACGAACGTGAGAACCTAACACCTCAAAAGCCCAAATCTGATAGCAAAACAAGGCACATGTGAGTGTATGTTAAGAATAAGCACCAAAATCATTAGAAAATAATCAAAGAACTTAGGCATACCTCCTGAACATCACAAAATCCCATGAAGCTAAGTGACTGCGTCCACGACATAGCACCCATCGACCGATACAACTAAGCCAGAGTGGGAGTACCCCAATCACCCTCAAGAGCCCGAAGGCACCACAGCTGGACCGATTCATCCTTATTGCTGAATAAGGTTTCCTCTAGAGTGTAGAGCAAAAAAAGCCGGATGAGCTGATTAACTGCTGCGTGATCTATCATATCAAAGTTCATGTGCTCATAGTGATTACAGATGTAACCCAAGAGTATCGAACCACCATTCTTGTAGGATGGTTGGTCGACAAGCAAACAGACCACAATGTCGTGATCCTTATCAAGATCATGGGCCACAAAACGGGCCTCCTCGACATTAAATGCCGGTGATGTTCGTGAAAACAAAATGGGTGATCGTGGCCTCCATGAATGGCATATGAAAAGTGTTGGTGGAATCCCTCTAATGCTCGACAAGGCACATACGATGCTTCTTGATCCAGGTAAAAACGTGCAATCCATCCAATAAGGGATGAAAGCCCGTAGCAGTTATTCTATTCTTAATAGGATCAAAGAGTTTTCCCTACATCGCATGTTTGTAGGGAGCGGCTGCAAATTCACAAATCAAAGGAGAAAACGTAAGGAATCGTCGGGTTCATAAAGGAATTGCATGAAAACCCTAAGGCATGGGGCCTACTGTGCAAGGGCATGGTGTGTGTGTTAAATATGGTGAAATAGTGTGTCTAAAAAGAAAACTCGAGCAAATATACCTTCTTCACAAAATAGAGTGCACAAATATGAGTGCCTTGCTCCAGAGTGAGTAGAGAACGATTATTGACTCGATTCTTCAGTTAAAGTCTAGAGATTTTGCCAAATTGAGGGCCTTCCTTATCCNCCTTCCGGATTCTCACAGGGTCCTCCATGATTGTGTGAGGTTGAGATATATGGGGAAGAGATTTGTGGTATTTATAGATTATGAGTGTGATTTAAAACTTTTAGAGAGAAGAAACCTGAGAGAGATTGGAGTGTGATTGGATTGAAAGTGCTTTGAAAATGCCCTAAAATCATGCACAAAACTGGGTGGCTAAACCGACCAATTTTGTTATGTATGTCGGTCAAAGTCTTTGACTCACCGACTGGTTTTCGGCTCTTCGATTTAAAAAATCCCAGAGTCTGACTAACCGCCCGGTTTTCGACCCTTTTTTTTTAAAAAAAAAAAAAAGAGAAATGTAGAATGCATGCTTGTCTGCTTGTGTGTATGAGTGCCTCAACCATCCTTATAAATTTGCGGTTTCTTGCCTGCGCATTATCGCATTATTTGCCTGAGGGCATTGTTATCCAGTATTTGTATGCCTGCCTGTGCATGTCCTACGTCTGATCCCTGGGTGATTCACTACCCAGATTTTTTAAATTAATTACTCTATCCAACGACTCTTGTACGGTGTAAGGCTAATACAAGATTCTGTGTTTATTGCCAGTTTCTCCTTGTGAAATGAACTAACTCCTTCACATCTAACGATCAAATATCTTTACGACATTCCAGCTCCAGCTACCAGTCAACCTGTCACTTTGTCCGTCGACCCTTTCAACTTGTCTTGGGGGCTCCGACAATGGGCAATTCCAGTTCTAGATCTAGTTTTTAGTATCCCTAGACGACCAATTATTGTTACCATTGGCTCCGACTTCTAGGGGTATGTAATATCCCGCACTTTTTCAGCGGTTTAAAATAATTATTTGTGACCTGAAAAAAAAATAAACGGGCGATAAATTTGAGCAATGCTCAGAGATTAGTAGAGCATGAAATGTTAAAATGATTTTGGGGTCAAAATGTAATTTTGAAAGCTTTTGGGACCATTTTGTAATTATGGAAAACTTTAGGGGGCTATTTTACAATTTTGAAAAATGTGGTAGTTATGTGTTAAGATTTTGAAAATCAGGTCATATATAATTGCGACCTCCTACTTGTTTTAATTGTGACTCATCTGATTTTATTATAAAACTTGGGATGGAATTTTATGGAAATTAAAGAAGTAAAATAGAAAGAAATAAGGAGGAAAACCAAAACAGTAACCAAGATAAGACAGAGAAACATAGCATAAAATTGGGCAGGAAATCTGAAAGGAAGAGAGTACGATTAAAGAAGTTCTTTACGGGTAATTCCCTTTCCTCTTTGGTGATTTTAGTGTGTGAATTCAGTGGGTCTACGGGTTTGCAGTGTGGGTGCGTGACGGTGTGTTCGCTGTGTGTTTTTTGTGTGTGTGGGCGTCGCGACTGTGGGATTGTGCTGGATTTGTGTGCAAATGGGTGTGGAATGACAGGTTAAGGTGTAACTGTGTGTGTTAGAGGTCGAGGAGAAGGGCTATAATATGTGCAGGTATGTTGTGTGTGTGTTTGCAGGTTTTGTTTGTGCGTTCATGGCTGCCGTGTGAATATGTGTGAGTTTAGGTGTAAATATTGTGTAAAGTGTGTGGGTTGGAAGGTTACGGGTGTGGTAGCAGTGAGTGTGAGTGTGTGATTTGTGAAGTTTGTGCGCATTTTAGTGTGTGCAGAGGGTGATTATGTGAGTGTGTGTAGTGTGTGTGACTGCGTGTATTGTGTACAATTTATGTATGTTAATAGGTAATTATGATGGATTTATGTGGTTAGAAGTGTGGTAGAGTGTGTGTTCGTGAACTGTGTGAGTGTTTGTGCAAGTATGTGTCTCGGCAGATTGTAGAAGAAGAAGGACTGTGTAGTTTAGGCGAAGTAGTTAGTGTTTTAATTTGAACACTGTTTGTAATTGTCTCTAAAGGGGGGGGGGGGGGGGGGGGGGGTTATTTAGGCAATTTTTTTATAAATAGTTAGGATCAAAATATGACAAAGTCCGAAACAGTAACCCTATTATTTTTACGAGACGTACGCTATGGAAAATTTTGGGAATTATCTGTGTCCGCAAAGGATACTAAATTAGGGTATCAATCAAAAGAATTTTTTTTATATAATTAGCATAACAAATCAAGTTATTTTAATGTGAAAATTTTAGGAAAACCTTATTTTACTGAGTGCTCGGTCTTGATACCGGTTCAGAATTTTCGAGTGAATTTTTTTATAATAATTTTTAGCTCAAAAATGACTTCAGAATGTTTAAAATAGTGTTTTAACGTGTTCTTGAGATTTTTTCGTATGCGGGAATCCCCAGGGGGTATTTTTGAAACTTGCCACCCATAGGGGGTATTTTGGTAATTTTACTTATAAAAGGTATTTTTGTGTAAATTCTCATACAGTAAGGATATTTGAGTGATTTTACTCATGAGAAGGCTGTTTTGGCTATTTAAGTGTGAAAGGGGTGTTTTTGATAATTTTACACATGCGGGGCATTTTGATAATTTTACATACTCGGTGAGGGGCCGTTCTGGGAGTATGCATGAGTCAATATTGAGTTCATAATATCGTAGTATATACTGTATAGGACAAATTACACTTATATCCTTGAGGTTTGGGTATAATTACAGTCAAGGACAACAAGTTTTAAAATGTAACATTCCGTGACCAAACACTTTTAAAATGTATCAGTCGTGTCCATCCGTTAGGGTTCCATCCAAAAATTGTACTTTTTGTATGATGTCATCAATATGTATTTTTAAAATGACGATACTACCCCTTGTACTGTATATATTGAAAAATATCTGTTTATTATTATATATGATTTATTTATCAGTTTTAGTTTTAGGATATTCTTGAAACCCTAATTTGCAAATTAGGATTTTCTTGAAACCCTAATTTGCAAATTAGGGTTTTCTTGAAAAATATTCAATGTTCAAATTAGGGTTTTCTTGAAAAATATCCAATGTTCAAATTAGGGTTTTCTTGAAAAATATCCAATGTCTTCCCCGGCTAACTCGTCGGCAGCCGCTTCCCCTCGCCCCACGCCGGCATCCCTTTCCCCTCGCCCCACGCCGGCAGTCCCTTCCCTCTTACACGCCATGGCAGCCCCACTACCGGCAGCACACGCGGTCGCCGGCGCCGGCGACTAACTCCGTTCCCCGCGCCTTCACCGAAATGCCCCTTCATCGTGCCTCTGCGAGCATCGCGCCGATATGATCGTGCCGTTACCACTGCGACCGGCCGGTCAGCAGCCCGTCGCCGGCCAGCAACTCCGATCAGCAGCCCGTCGCCGGCCAGTAACTCCGATCAGCAGCCCCACGCTCCTTCACCGAGTGCCATCACCAACACCTCAGCTGCCATCTCGAAGGAAGGCGACGCCGGCGACGGGAAAAGGGAAGGGGGAGGGTGGGGGCGACGGGGAAGGGGAAGGGGAAGGGTGCGGCGACAGGCGAAGGGTGATGTCAGACAGAAATGGCCAAATGGGCTTGGGGGGGGGGGGGAGGGAAGTAATGACATTAAGGGCATTAAAAAAAAGAAGAGAAAATAAGGGCATTAAAAAAAAAAAAAGGTTCCAACTCAGGGGTAATAAAGTCTTTTCATTAAAACCGTTAGGGTTTTTAAGATTCCGTTTGGTCAATGGACATAAGTGTAATTTGTCCAAACTATTGTCCTTGGCTGTAATTACCCCTAAACCTCAGGGATATAAGTGTAATTTGCCCTACTTTATACTAATAATTAGATTGTTCCTTTTAGGTTAAAGTAAAAGACTTTTCGGTTAGAGTGGCTTAGCGTCAGATCCAGGTAAGAGTTTTTATCTGAACCTCGGGTAAGGATTTCTATCCATAACCTAATTTTGATAACTTGTGTTCGTAAGTATTCTTTTGATTTCCTTATGGCTATTGTCAAACTTTGAGATATGTACTGATATCAACATGTTATTGCCAAGAAAACCCTAACATTGAACCTAAATCAATTATTTGGAAATCTTATTGATACTATGCTGAGCAAATTCGATAACTGTTTACATTCGCTCTTCTGAATTGTTATGCTTAAATTCGATAACGATTCGTATAATTGTTCTTGCTATTTGTTTGTGATTATTCTAAAATTCTAAGTGCTGAATTATATCAGTATGCTTAATTGTTATTGAAACCTTAATTGTTTCGGTTATTTGAATTCATGTTGGTGGTCATTTTATTGAATGTTAAGTAGTGAATTTCTTGTTGATTCTATGATTGTTGTATTCTGTGTTGACCTGGGAATCTGTTCTTTGGGGAGGCGTTATAAGGGGTCTGAACCTGTGTAATTATGCAAGGGTAGTACCTTAATGAGAATGTCTAGTTTTCGTACATCATGCATGTGTACACTTTTTGTGCATTGCCTGAATGGCATTACCTCTGCTCCTTCTAACAATATTGCTATCTTTCTAAGTGAAAGAATGATATTGGCGGTACATTGTGGTGCACACCATACCATAGGCAATCAACAATAGTATCAGATTTGCAACAAATCATAAGAATGGCTATATAAGTTGTAACATGAAGAGAGTCATAACCTTAAGCATCAAAATCATGTAGGAGCTAAGACATTGTACGCATGTATGTCGGATCTTGCAAGCATCACAAGAAAAACAAGGTTCATATGTTGGTCTACGACCTTATTGCCTCGATACCGAGCAAGCGAGCGATATGTCCTAAGTTGTCAATCAACCGTTGATTGACAAGCACCAAACCAGCCAGGAAGTGATAGTAATCATAATACTATATTAAAATGGATATTCCAACAATGATACACATCTCACAAGCAAGAATTAGCGTGCACGTGAGATACACTATTTTTTTCATTGTAATATGCTTTTACTTGACGAAGTTCTTAAACTTCATTTGAATGAGAGAAACTCCTTGTCATAATTATACATCACCCATCTGTTCAGCAACGTCATAAAGGAAAAGCTCGGCCGGGATATCATGGAGGCGGACCCAAAGGTTCACTGTGGAAAAGTCAAGCCGAAGGATGCAACTGAACTGGTGCCAGTGGGCGACGACGAGCAGCGCACCATTCATGTTCCATGGGCCATGCGAGATAATGCAGTCCAAATCACAGTCTGCCGAGAAGTAGAAGGTGAAGTAGTCGCCGACAGCTTCCACCTCCGTTGCGCCTGTTAGGGTCCAGAATTGGTCGACCATGGCTTGGACAAAGGAGCAAGTGAAAACACGATCATCCGCAAAACGGCCCACCAAGGTACGCTGCCATCGCAGTAGATTTGCAGAGGAAAGCTCAGGGGGAACAAAGACCATGTGTCCACTGCACTCCAAGGCTAAAGATTCTTCCACCATCACTCTCTGCCCGAATTTACTACCAAGTGCACCGCCCTATGTACACCTCCAGCCTTCGCGCCTTTGCAAATACAAACTGGAACCGCACAAGTAAAATTCATCTACTGAATGATTTGGCCGGCTTAAATGCTATGGAATTGGACAATATCTCACCTGACACTAATTCGGCAAATGGTGGTTCCCCAGCCTCTGTGGATTCAAATTTTGGTTCAAACATGTCGGCGACGGATCCTGATTCCGGGGAGGGTTCGGGGACCTCGGTAACGACCTTCTACTCATGTGCCGAGAGCCCAGTTTCCCATGTTCCAGCGCTGCCGGAAATTTCAGCTGGTTCGCCAGAAAATTTCCCGCCGGTGGCTGTGGTTACTCTTCCCGATGCTGCCGGTGTCGCTTCGCCCGAGGTCCCTCGGTTTCACCGCGCCACCAACACCTGTCTGGCTGCCGCTTCACCTCCCAATCACAGCAACGACATCTGTCCGTTGACTCCTTCGATGGACCCACATGCCGCTTCTTTTGTTGCACCAGATCAGCTTGAAGATGTTGTGGGCGGATCATCTCAGTCACTTGGGGAACAATGGGCCCAATTTATCTTCGGCCCCAAATCTGTGGCACTTAACCTGTCAATAGATGGGCCTTATCCCTGCTTTCCCCCTAGCCTGCCGAGTGGTGTGGACCCATCTTGTTCCCCTAAGCCCAGGCCCCTTTCCTCACCCAGGCCTCATACCCCTGACCCGCAGCATGCCCTGCTTCTTCTGGTGGGCTGGCCCTACACCAATACGACACCAATCTGGCCTCCAGCCTTTCCCAGCTCGCTGTCATCGACCCAGCCTGTCCCCATACTCCTGCGGCAGCCCTCCTTGAAACCTCTACGGCCCATCCACCTGAGTCAGGTTCTCATACTGCCCAGCTTTCTCCTGCATTTGTTATGCGTATCCCGTCTGAGACGGAGTTACAGCTTGAAGAAGACCCCCTGCTGCAATCCTGTCTCACTGTTGGAGCATATCTCCGGCCCTCCCTGCTTCTTTTATCTTCGACAACCTCCGTTGCTTCTCCGGAGTCAAACTCATCAACTACCAGTTCGGGCAAGAGGCCTCGCGACTTTGATTCAGATCTCCTTGTGATCCCGCTGGCGGTCAAAAAGACTAAATCTGGTGCCATTCTACAGGTTGAAGCAGGCCTAGTAACTTCTACCAATTCCTGGATTCCTCTTCTTCGGGTTCACGGAAGCGAAGTTCCTCACATACTGAGATCCCCTCTGCCTTCTTTTCTTTGAAGAGGACCCGCACCTACTCGACTGAGGCTCCGCCCTGTCCGCCAGGTATGTGTCTGCACCCCCAAATCAATCTTACAATGTCACATGCCTGGATGATTTTCACTGTTGTTCGCCTTACATATTCTACTTTGCCTGATTTTACTTTAACTCAACTGTTGGGGTCTGACTTGGGCACGAGCGCGCTTATTCCCTTTCGTAACTCTTTATCCTCTCTGAGGGCTTTCGTGATTGGGCCTTTCCAATCACGCGATTCCCAATGAAATTTCTCTGCTGGAATTGTGGGTTTGGGTCAGCCCGCTACAATTCAGATAGCCCTGTCTTTGATCCATGTACATAATCCGGATATAGTTTTCTTAATGGAAACCCGGATGCCTTTCTGTAAAGTCATGTCATTTTTTCATAAGGAGGGGTTCGTTCATTTTACTGGGCTTGACCCTACGGGTTTGAGCGGAGGCTTATGGCTTGGTTGGAGATCGCCTATGGATTTAACCGTCCTGCGTGTGCACACTAATTTTATCCTTACCCAGAGCTTTAGTCCTCCGGTTTACTTTGGATTTGTCTATGGTCATCCTCATGTCCAATCTCGTGGTAGAACGTGGGCATTAATTGCATCTATGCTTAATGAGTGTTGCGGACCGTTATGCCTCAGCGGTGATTTCAATCAAGTCTTGAATCCTGATGAAAAAACCGGCGCCAACGCTCACATCATCCCGGGAATGCAAAGCTTTCGCGATTTCCTTGAACAGTTTAGTCTATCCGACATAGGCTGGGTGGGACCTCCGTTCACATGGGCTCGTGGTTCTCCTGAGCGAGGTTTTGTTTTTGAAAAACTGGATCGAGTTATGGCCTCGCCAGACTGGCTTGTTCTCTACGGCTCAGCCACAGCAACCAACTTGGCTATCCAGCGCTCGGATCATGCACCCATCCTATGTGACACCTCACCGCCAACCCAATTTTTTCCTTGCCCCCATCGTTTTGAGGCTATGTGGCTATCAGATCCCACCTGTCGTCCGATCATACACCAAATTTGTTCTAGTACCCCTGTGGGCTCTCCTTTGTTTCATCTCATGCGTTGCCTGCAAGCTATTTTGACAACGTTGCATAGTTGGAGCCTAAGAGGCTTTGGGAACTTACTCGCCCAGATTAAAGCTGTTAAAGCTTCCCTTTTGGATTTCCAAACCTCGGTTGCCACCTCTGAGACCAGCAGAACTTTGGACTTCCAGGCTCGCAGTAGGTTAGATTTTTTGCTTGCCTGCGAACGTATTTTCTGGGCTCAGCGTTCCAAGATTTCCTGGCTAGACGACGGTGATCGTAATACTAAGTTGTTTCACACCTCCACCATTATCAGGTGTCGTCGTAATCATATTCACTTCATCACCACCGATCAGGGTTCTGAATTGCATGACGTCTTTGACATCCGCTCCTATTTCTTTTCCTTTTTTAGTAATCTGTATAGTCCCATCCCCCCTACCCCCCATCGGGCGTTGACCTGACTTCCTACCTATCCAGTTTGCCAGTTCCTACACTCTCTGATGCCCATCGGACCCATCTTTTGCAGCCTTACACCACTGATGAAATTAGGTTAGCTGTTGCCCAGCTGGGCCATTTCAAGTCACCTGGCCCAGACGGCGTTCCCGCGGTCTTATATCAGCAATGTTGGACTTCCTTAGGCCCTTTGGTCATATGAGATGTCCTTTCATTCCTGCAGTCTGGCCGGATGCTCCGTGAAACCAATAGTTCTTTTATCACCCTAGTACCCAAAATTTGGTTCCCGACTGTAGCCTCTGATTTTTGACCCATCAGCTTATGTAACGTCATTTACAAAATTATTTCTCGGGTCCTGGTCAATCGCCTTAATCCTTTGATGAAAGACCTTATCTCCCCTTACCAAAATGCCTTCGTCCCTGCCGTTGTATTTCCGACATCATGTTAGCCCAGGAACTCACTAACTGTGTTCGTCGGCGGAAAAAAGGAGGAGTCATCTTAATCGCTTTAAAGCTTGACCTGAGTAAGGCGTTTGATCGCTTGAATTGGGGTTTTTTGCAATCTGTGCTCTCTCGCCTGGGGTTCCCTAATCATTGGGTCACCTTGCTTCTTCAATGTGTTTCCACAGTCTCATATTCAGTTTTAGTTAATGGTGCACCTACATCTCGTTTTCAGCCTTCATGTGGCTTACGACAAGGCGACCCGCTTTCCCCTTACCTCTTTATCCTCAGCTCTGAGATTTTATCAGCAGCCCTCCTGGCAGCGGAGCGTCGAGGCCAACTCGAAGGCATCAAAGCTGGTAAAACCTCACCGTCTATCACTCACCTCATGTATGCTGATGATCTGTACCTTTTCTTACGCCTGAACAAAGATGTCAGTAATCAAATTGGAGTCCTAAGGTCGATCCTCACCTGCTACTGCAATTTTTCGGGCCAAAGTATTAACTAGAGCAAGTCTTCCCTTTGCATCAGCCCTAATGCCTCCAATTCTATTAAAGAAATTATTGAGCGGGGCTTTGACTTTCAGAGCACTCTTTCCTTTGGTAAATATTTGGGCATTAACCTAGATATTCTCTCACAGAAAAAAAGACATCTTCCGTAGCCTTGTTAGTCGGGTCCAAGATCGATGTGCACATTGGCTTGGTTTCCTTCTCAATAAGGCTGGGCGCTTTACTCTCATACAATCTGTTCTTTCTTCTGTTCTAGTCCACTACATGTCGGTTTATCGTTTTCCTGTGCACACCTGTTCTCAGCTTGATCAAATTTTAGCTCGCTTTTGGTGGTCTGGCGAGGCGAACTGTACGTCAATTCACTGGGTTTCTTGGCCCTCGCTTTGCCTACCTAAAAGTCTCGGTGGGCTTGTTTTCAAAATTTTTGGCTCTTTAACCAAGCTTTACTTACCAAACAAGCCTGAAAGCTATGGAATCAAACTAGCTCCCTCCTTGCCCGAGTCCTCAAAGGTCGTTATTTCGCTTCCAAAAACTTCCTTGATGTCAGGTCTACTCGAGTTGGGTCTTGGGCATGGCGTAGTTTGTTGGTGGGTCAGCGAACTCTAAAACAGGGCATCCAGTGGCACATTGGGGATGGACGATCTATCTCGGTATGGATGGACTGGTGGTTGCCATCTATCACTCCTACTGATATGGTAATCCATTGCCGACCCATTACCTCTCACTTCAAACTCTGTCACCTGTTCCTCCCAAACTCTCGGATTTAGAATGTTCGGTTACTCTTCAGCCTATTTCCCCCAGAGCTGGTCGCTAAGATACTTAGCTTGGATCTTAGTCCTAAATTCACTCAAGATGTTAGATTCTGGCCACATGAGCGCGCGGGCAGATTCCTGATTAAGAAATCCTACTACCAGCTAGCCCTCTCCAGCTTGAAGTCCTCAGTACCGACCCTCAACCCGCAGGTTTGGAAGAAACTCTGGCGCCTTCCCATCCCTGAGAAAATCAAATACTTCCTTTGGCAGCTAATACATGAACGTTTGCCTCTCATGACTGCCTTACGTAAACGCCACTGCCCAGTATTGGAAGCATGCCCCTTTTGTTCCCTTTTTGTTGAAACACATTTCCATCTCTTCCTGGACTGTGACCGTTTTTTGGCTCACCGACCAAAGTTCTCACTCTTCAGGTTTGAGTTTGGGCTCTGTGAAAGACTGGCTTGTGCATTGGCTTCAGAAGGCCCTTTTCTACCACTCGACCGTTCTGATGCGTTTCCTTTGGATTGTGCTTGTACTTCGGCACATTTGGCTCGGAAGGAACGCGGTAGTGTTCAAACACGAAAACTTTATTCCCACTGCTTCTGCTTTAGTGACAAAGGCCCGTGCCACTTTCCTTCGTATCCGTTCCACTCACCTTTTCTCTACTTGTATCCGGCAAATTCAGCGGCGCGAGTACCGAGCTCTCCATCGCATGGCCCCCAGCCAGTCTACCTGCCTTCTTCCTCTTGAGCATTTCTATCCCCCCCTACACCCCTTCTTCGCCTTGCCTTCTGCCCTTGTCCCATCCCCTCCTCACCAACCTTCTGTTCTATCTCTATCAAACCTGCTGCGGATGCTCACCAGTTTGGTATTGGTTTGGTCTTGCTCAATTGTTCTTGGGTCCCAGTGGGTGCTTGTTCTACGGTTTGCACAGCATTAGATTATTTACTAGCTACTGTTACTGCTGTTCATTTTTCTATTCATTGGACTCATACTGCTAAACTCCATCATATTATTGTCTTACTTGCCCCCTCTCACATCGTGCATCAGATTCAGAGTAGTCCACCTCCTCCTGGGACTGATGTACATATTTGGTCTGCGATGACTGTTAGCTACAGGAAGATGCACTTAGTGCATATTGCCCTGGGTACTGCAGCCGTTCTCGGTCTGTTGTCAGCTCTCGCTACTTTTGCCTGTCGATTGGGATTAGGTGCTCAGTAGGATTGGCTACTACCTGCAGATCGTCATCCCGATCGTTGCTTGGGTTGATGTCTACTCACGTGGTGTTTTGTTCCTATAGTTTATTTTGTAGTCGTCTCTAAACGGTTGGCTTGTAGTCTTGGCTACTTTTACTCTGGTGGTTGGGGTTGTCAACCACTTTTACACTCTTTGTATATCCCCCCTTTCCCCCTTGGTATATATTTTCTACCTTTCATCAAAAAAATAATATATATATATTATACATCAAACAACATTGATATGTACTAGTATGGTTGGAATACAATCAATACATGAGTGAGCTGACAGTTAGAATCCTGAGATGTTAATGAAAATGATATAACAGTAAACTAAATTGAACCAAGCCCATATGCACCTTTAATGCTCTATTTTTGAGCGTCCCCTCGTGCGACCCCTCCTTTACCATCCTGTTGTACCATTTAACATCCATCGCTACTTTCTTCACTTGCTTCATAGGGTTGTGTTGGTATTACTAAGTCTAGTGATCACATGTTACAAATCTCTGTGCCCACATTGATGGCCAACATCGTGTCACTCCTTCCCTATCCCTACGCCCCCCTTCTTCCCCACCACCCATAAGCGGCAATGCGTCAGAAACAGTGTCGCTTTTTCTCTCCGTTGTCAAAATTCTTACTCATGGATTTGGATAAATATGTGTTTGTTCTTTTTACATGCCAAGACACTCAAAGTGCAATCATACCCCCTTTATAATTCATTTTTCATTAGTGGAATCCCTAAACGAGATAGTGGCCCTTTTAAGCCCAGTACTCCCACGACGAATCTATAGAAGAAGGTCTTAGCATTTTCTTGAAACCATGTAATAATTCATTTTTCATTAGTGGAATCCCTAAATGAGATAGTGGCCCTTTTATGCCCAGTACTTCCACGACGAATCTATTGAAGAAGGTCTTAGCATTTTCCTGAAACCATGGCATATTCTTAATTGCTACATATTTTGTTACCAGAATACTTTGCGCATAAGGTGCCATACAAGTTTGGCAAAACAAGGGTAGGAAGCTAGCCCTGTCCTTTCTCCCCTAATGCATGGGGGGTTGGGCGGAGGGGGGGTGGGTTTGGGGAATTCAGTGAGAAATTGGTTGAGAGGAGACTAAGTTTTCATCAAAGGGGGGTGCGGGGCCTAGAGAAGAAAAGGAGGAAAATGTGAACAGGTGCAAGTTTGGCGACGCTGAATACCATGTCACGAATTGTGATTAGAAAGCAACTTCTAGCCTTGGATTTTCAGAACGGAGGGCTCGGGCTTTTTTTACCACCTCCCACGTACACAAGCACGTGTATGGACACCCACCAAAAGTAAAAGAATACAAGTCCTCTTTCCAGGACGTGTTAAGCGCCCTTTTGGTCTCTCTCTCTCTCTCTCTCTCTCTCTCCCCCCTCTCCCTCTTTTAGTAATTGATGATCATATTCACGCAAAAGTTTTAACTATCATAAGGGAGTCACGTTTAGTTTGGAATAATTTACTTTATGTTTTTAAATTGTACATTTTTTTGACAAAAGTCATACAGTTGGTTCTTTGGCAGTAGAATTGGACTTAGAAAAAAAAGGCATACAATGATAACTGCACTTATATTGAATTTCATTTTAGTTTTACTTGCATCTTTTTGTTGAATTTTAGCCTTATACAGTATGGTCAGTGCCCTTCATTTTGATGCGCTGGCTTTATGCAGTTTATCAGTGTTGAATGGGAGTTCAAACAACATATTTAGAAAAGCATTGCCTACTTTTCTAGTCCTTGAGGTTAAAGCTCTTTTTAGGTTGTTCAAAATTAATGACTCTGACGATTTTGGATCTGTCTCTTTTAGTTCTTTTCCTATTTCATTGATTCAACTATCGTAAATGTTTGATACTAAAGATCCAAGATTATATAATATTTTAGTGTGAGAATTAAGAGACCGAGTTGCTTTACCGGAGTACCTTGGTGGAATTGTGAGAAATGGACTATCAACATGGCTACCAAGGCCCTAACAAATTGATTGAAGTTGCTTATTTTCATTGTTAACTTCTTCGGTTAAGTAGATTTGACCCATTTTTTTTTTGTGTTTTGTTCTTTGCATTTATTTTGTAACATGATTGGCGTATTTTCAAACATGGGTCAAGTAGAATAGACTTGGCCCATTTTGTGAGGAATGAAAGCATTGGTTAAGTCTAGTAAATTACTTAGCTCATGAAGTTAGGACTTAAATGAGACGTATAGAATCACATGTTGTGTGTTTGAAAATATGTAAATGTTTTTGGATTTAGCCATTAATACATGTAGTAATGCATATGAGTGGACTAAATGTTACTCAGTTGTAATGCTCATGCCTTTTTTAATTTTTACCGACAAATTTTAACTGACAGGATTGTATTAGCTTCCTCAGTGCAATTTTAGTTGAAATGTGACACTTCCTATGTTCAACATTCGACTTGGCACAATGTGACTCAGCTGCATGTAAAAGTGATTTGAGTTGACTGAGTGCATGGAAGTTTTACTTTCTTAGGTTTCTATAGAATTGATGGTACTACTCAGGATTCCCCTTTCAATACTGAACTCTTTTAAGGGAAAAAAGTAAAAGGAAGGAATAGCTGAAACATTATCATCCATGAAACAACCTTACGACCCATCTTATTAAATGCAAATTCTTAAAAGATAAGAGGAACCTTATGAGCAACCGTCTTTATGAACTGTAGGATACATGGAATAAAAGGAGCTTATTCTCTTGAATACTTGTATTCTTTGAAAGGCTATCTTACTGCAAATGCACAAATCTTATGTAGAACTCCAATTACTTGCTTCAATTAATTGAATCAGCTTCTCAGGAATCGTAGAACCTTTAGATGATAACTGTGAATAACCATATAAGCTTAAAGCACTTGTCCATACACCATGGCTGATCAATTCGTAGTTAGGACGACTATTTACATGCAAGTGTTCACCTGGCCGTACTGGAAAGTTTTTTCCTTTTGACATTGATACTTTCTCTGCTTTCTAATTGTCCCTGTTTGGTTTCGTGTAATACTTGCAAGCAGTAGTGTCGAAACTTTTCTATTTTATGAATCAGACACAAATAAAAAACTGATGTCTGTTGGTAATGTCTGATGCAATGCATGTGAATCGGAATAACTTTTAGGCGTCCCTTCGCATCATGCATGGTGTTAACTTTCTGTTCTAGCTATTTTGAGAGAATGAATTGAATTTCTCTACTAAGTGGTGTAAGATCAACTGAGATGAGACCGCAAAGAAAATAATCAGTTGAGTGTAGCCAAAGCATAAACTCATACAACTATTAAGAGCGTTGCTCACCAGCGCAAACAAGCTGAGCTTGCCAAACCATGTAATGACCATCTCTTAAGCCAAACTGAGTTGCAACGTGAGAATTAATTGAGGTACACTTATGAGTTCTGAGAAAATCCCTTAGAGAATGTATGGTCATGCCTAAGGGCATATCGATTGAAGTAGGGGGTTATCTGCACACTTGAAAGATCGCCCAAAATGTGGAAGAAGTTTCGAATTTTGGGATTTATAGGCAGTAACAACATAGTGCTTTTATTAGAAGGTATAAAGGACAAAACACTGATTCATTTGAAAGGTATTAAGCTAACTTGTCACCTATCTAAGCATTTGAAGAGAAGTGTAAGCTAAAAGGTTGACAGTCACTCTTAGGCCCAATATCTTGAGAAAGATTAGAATTTTCTATAGACCTGTAAGATAACCAATTGGACCTGTCTTGTCCAACTTTAACCTCAATGGAAGGATTATGGCAGATTACAGTAGTGTTCTTCTTTTTACCGCAGACGCATAAGTTCAGCTTGTTATTATCTGAATAACAGCCAAGATCCTAAGATAAGGAGCGCATTAGGCTAACATTTTGGCTATTTAGGAACAAGACTATATATATTGCGGATTCATCACCTTACCACGCGACAAAAAATATCTCTGTAAAATAAACCTTTCGCTAGCTTTCATAATTGATTCCTTTTATTTTGCTTTCTATTAGATTTAGCGCCATCTCAAAAGGCAAGGTGCTACAGTGCATAGTTTTTCAAAACAGGAAGGTGGTCAATTCATGTATCCTATACATCTCAAAGCTCAATTTTTTAAAATGTTCATTAGGTTATGCCCACCTTCAAATACATGTACTCATAGATTCCCATGTCCCGATTGCTGTGACGCCATCACCCGCGGGGAGGCTCTTTCGTTACTTGCACTCCTCCACTGGTGGGCAAATTGACTCTCAGCACGAATGTATCTAACATAAGTAAGTCAATCTCGGGGGGGGGGGGTGCAGTTAGAAATGCTTTAGTGTATACTCTTCAGAAAGTCAAATCATTTATTTCTCGCCTTCTTCCGAGATCAAACATTTGTTAGCGGAAGTAGAGCTCTAAAGCCGATTAGGTTGATCGAATTTTTGCCGCTAAAGTGATATATATTTTTTACCAAAACAAATTGTTTGCTTTAGATTTGGATTTAATGGGATTTGTTACGATAAAGTGCTGTTGTTTATATTTGGTACTGATATGGGAATTTTGTGAAAAATGTTGTTATCGACCGGTTGCAGCTGTTGATAATTATGGTGGTTTATGATTTTGCTGTGTCGTCCAAATGCCCTATCATTTGGATATGATATTTTCTTGTGAAAATAATGCTCCCAATTCTTGTATCTACGTGTAATTAAAGTTGCCATTTAGTTTCTTGTAGCAGCTCAAAGATGGTGGTAGATGAGGCATCTTCTACAAGGAAAAGACCTGTCAATGGTTTCATGAGATTCGTGTAAGCTCTTTATAAAGTTTATAAGGTGGTGTCCATGTAACACATGTAATTGTTTTGAGTGTCTGACCTGGGTTTTGGATGAAGTATCTTCAGGGGCTGAAACAAAGCAAGGACTGCAGCAGTCCCATTCGAATCGATGCATGACTATGAGTGATGTGATTAAAACTGTTTGAACACTTTTTAACTCACTTTTTTGGTAACTGCTCTATTCACCAACTAAAATGAATCTTTTCATTTTAAGTTTCACAGCTTGCGTCTGTGGAAAGACCTAAGTGAGAAAGGAAAATTATTTTATGTCCTCCAAGACATGGAAGAGCACAATGCTACTTTCAAGAAAGGCAAAGAGAAAAGGAAAACATATAAGACAAATATTCTTTTTAACCTTTTTATTGTTATGTATCAATAGTTTTGTGGTAAAGACACCGAACTAGTAATCCCAAGGGTGGCTCATAATTTATAAGGCATGTATGGTTTGATGATTGTATACTTTTCACCACAAAATAACTATGAGGAAACTGAAAATTGGATGCAACCGCTTAAGTGAATGATATGTACGCAATAAAATGAAGGAACGAGAAGACCACAACGTGTACCATTGAAACTCTTCAGGCCCATATGAAGCTAGAAATAAAAGTCATATCTTTGTATAATCTCAGAGAATTAAATTGAGTGTTCCAAAAAATATAAATTTGTTCAATTAGTATGCATGAGAGTTTTGTTTTGAATATCTTAAAATTTGTTTTCCGCTGCAAATTTCTAACGCGTGGATGTAAATTACCTATAAAATCATTAGCACAATGGCAGCAAAAAATTATTACGCCAATAATATTTTTCAAAATATTAACACAAGCGAACAAAAATAATCACATCTAGTCATTTGCGTTTTTCCAGACCACGACGTGTGCCATTGAAACACTTCAGGCCCATGAAACAAAAGCCATATCTTTGTGTAATGTCAGAGAGAATCAAATTGAGTGTTCAAAGAATCAAATTTCTTGAAGTTTGTCTTCCGTTTCAAATTTGTGTGGTGTGGACGTAGTTAACCTATATAAGCATAAGCACAGTGCCACCAATCTATAGGCGGAGGCTAAAGGCAATCGTTTTTTTTTTTTTTTTTATCATTGGACCTTAGGATTAGTGAGACTTTTATTACCTAATCCAACATTATCACTTTAGATGACGACCATAATTTATAAGGAAATATTAACGCAAATTGACAATAATGGTCACATCTCGTCAGTAGCTTAAAAACAAAAGTGATGTCATCTCCATAATCTTGGCATTGGAGAATCATATTGAGTATTACAAGACAATATTTATGTTGTTCCACAAGTATTCACGAAAGTTTGGTTTGAAAGTTTTGAAGTTTGTCGTCCTTTGCATATTGGCAATGTGCGTTGTAAACACCTAATTATGGGGAACCACAATCCGACGCTGTGTATATTGAATATCTATATATACCATGAGTGATTGACAGGCGATTATGCAAGATACAAAGGTGAAATGGTGTGACTCCTACTGGATAGGAATAAGGATTACCAATACGTGAGGCACACCAATCCAAAGGAATACTACGCCGGTCTTCGGAGGAAGTGGACGCACCATTTTGCCGAAGCCAAAACATTATTTGAGGATCTGCGTAGCCTTGATGCACCAATACCTCACCATCGTTCTTTGTCAATGCCACGCACTAATAAGCTAGAAAACACACTAGCTGTTAAAATAATTTGAGCAGAGAAAATTGAATGCTTGCACGACGGTGTCGCTTTTACATGATGCAACTTGCACGCAACTTTGTGAATACTAATGGAAGGATTCCTACACCAGAAGAACATATTTTAACGTAGTAAACTTTGATCGCTAATTATCTGATGGGTACATGTCGAATGAAGAACGATGCATGTTAAACAAGAGATTTCTATTTTATGAATAAGGTGATAATATGATGTGATGATTGTTGGATCTTAGTAAGAAGTTGGTTGTTAAAACTAGGATTGTTATCCTTCTTCATCTCCTTGGTAATCAGGACTTTTTCTATTTTTACTAATTTCATCCTCACTATCCCTGGAATAATGCTATTTTGTTTTTTAACATATACTTGTTAGAGTTCCAAAATTCGCATGCATTTTGTGCTTTGATAACAAATTGTTCGAATCCAAAATAAAATATGCGCTCGCATTTTACGTGTTGCTTCAGATTAAACAGCGAGAAAGTTATCCTCTGAGACATGGTACGGCCATTTCAAAACATTGTTAATCAACCTTCCACGAGCCTATTAGTCTTTACTGACAAAAGCAATGTGCATACGAGATTAACAACCATAAGTGCCCATACAAAGAAGCTTCTCCACTTAAGTGAGGACATTATAGAAATAAGATAGTTCAACTGGCCCTAATTTTGCATGATGATGGATGACATTGGACTTCATTCATCGTCTTCATCAAACATGTAATACCCCGAAATTCTCGGAACGTTAGCCACTCAATCGATCAATGCTTACTTATTCAATCATCTCGATTCCACTAAGAATACCCTAATACATATATTAGAGTTTCTACAATAACTCAAATGCTCAAGTCATTGTTCCTAAATGCAAAGACTACATTAATGAACTCAACTGAGTAAGTTACACACTGATTCCACCGCAGGGGCTTAAGTAAATAAAACAATAAAAAATTAAATCTAAACCAGCTCCATAATCAAGCTCTAGCTAATTAATCCAAGAATCTACTGATGGTTATTACCTGCAAAAGGGAACATAAAAAAAGCTGAGCTTTTTAGAGCTCAGTAAGGTTGCTCCAAATTCAATAGAGGAATACAAACGATTTAGTGGATTCCTTTTAATGGAATTATGGGATAAGATTCAATTCAATTACTCAATTCAAAAATCAATAGAAACAATTTTGATTACAGTGTAAACGATACATATAGTATATTGAACATGAGTACATGCAAAGTGACACAGGCAGTGTAGGGAAACACTTAGCAAAGCCACACATGCAGTGCAGGATAATCACTTAGCAAAGCCACGAAGGCGATGCTAACTAACGCTGTGATTACATATGCATATGAACACTACCTAGACCCTTAAGGTACTAGCATCACCCGACAATAACATACCATCCTTATATCACCCCCGATACAGACAATCCTTATAACTCCTCAATACACTAACTCATGTCAATATGCATAATGCAATAATCGATAATATAATGAATAAATCGATGCACAATGATTAATGAATTCTGAGCATCGACTAGGATCTCCAATAGACGTGTAAGGCTCAAAACAGGTTGTTAAAGGCAAACGATGCAATTCATAACAATTATAATAGAGTTCAAAGAAAATTCGATGACAATTCAAAAAAATACTCACGAGAACAAATGGACGAAATTGGGTTTCGGGTAGAAATCCCTTACCTCTGTCCAAGCTATGCATTGCTATTAAACTAGTTCAAAATCCTCGAGTTAACCTAAATTGACAATTTAATTAACATAATACAATCTAGTCTCATATACTATGAACTCAATTTTTTAGACATCACTCGCTCCGACACTCTCAATCTAAACCCAAAACGAAACGGATCCCTCGGACGGCCAACTTAATTCACCGATAACTCCTCACGTCCCGTAAAGCATTAAGACATCCCAAAATTCATAATAAATGCTTATAAAATACTTTTATAGCTTAAAACAACATAATAAGTAAGAATATCAATTTTCTAAAATTTTTAATATTTTTGAATAAAAATAATTTTCTTAAATACCAGAAAAGCCCAAAAATAACAATTAATTCTTCTAACTCAAATCAAAGTCCCATAATTTTCATGATATCTTTATAATATATAAGAAAAATAAAGAAATCAAAATTGGAATTTAAAAAGCACCGAAACCATTTTAAAATCATTCGTTTTGTTAAATCAAATGTGATACAGGTTAAGGTACTAAATCAACTCAAAAATTTATGAAACTTAAACTGAGTTGTATTTTTACTATAAAAGCATTTCTATAATGTTTTTGGAATTTAATATTAGTTGTAAATGGTCAAAACAAATTTTAGAATAGTTGCACTTGCGAATATATAAAAAAATACCAAGCAATATCTGAAAAATATGAAATTTTCATAGAAATTCTAATATTGTACTAAGAACCATCTTGTAAAGTTTTAGAATTTTTTAACGATCATACAGTACCCAACAGCCACGTGGTACAACTGTGCAAGCACACTGTACCACTGCACTGCACGGGCCCATCTATGTGTACCCCATGTTCTTCTTCCTTCCACCTTCTGCCCTTGTCTTCTCCCAGAACACATAACCCACCTGTACCAACACACACTACACACTCTCTTACACTTATTTTACACTCTCTTACACTTATTTCACTATTATAAACACATCACACACACTTAATCTACACATTCATCCATACACTCACAACACACAACCATACTCAAAACACACCACTCCTCATGTAACACCCCACCCCAAATCTTGTTATTACCTAGCCACTTAATTTATTTTAAAGCGTGACTTTCATATGCAAAATTTAACGTAGATTTTCGTGAGCGAAAATTTTTCGGTAACCTTTAACGACAAAGTTTCGCTAAACCATTAGTTATAAATTATAGATGGCAAATATAAGTGATATTGATCGGGGTACTTAGTGACAATTAGCGTAAACGATATTTTTGGAAACTTTAAGCGACGATATTTCTACTTAACGTCGATATTTTTTAGCGACCTTTAGTGACGAATAAGGAAGTGGGATAGCGTATCAAACCCATTAAAATTTCTCTAGCACATAAATTATAGCAAATAATTTATTTTGGACCTGTTTATAATAATAGATAAGTAGCGGGTAAAATTTAAAATGACTAACGAAAATCTAAGGGATCTTTTTGTGATTTTTCCTATTAGGGTTTTTATATAAAGGCTTGCATAATGGAGCAGCCGTCCCCAAGCTCTTTTGTTTCTGATACGCACGAGTGAGAGATTTAGAGAGAGAGAGAGAGAGATCGAAAGAAAGACGAGATGACAATTGATTTTTCCGGCAAATTGCATAGAGTTTTTCGGTAAGTTTCTAGCCATATTTTTCAGATTTGCACAATGTTTATGGGGACTGTAAGGGGAAGGCTGTGAGTGTGTGTTGCGTGTGTGTATACGTGAGATCTTGTGGGTTATATGTGTGACGTGAGGGGGCTACCATGGCCCTGAGAGTGTGTTTGTATACGTGGCTTATAATAGTGAGATGGGAGGGAAAGAGAAGCGGCCATGATGGCTGCCATGAAGTGCGTGTGTAGTGTAAAGATGGGATTTAAAAGGGGCTGTTTGCACCTTGTGGGTTTGTGGACGTGACAGCCATGGGATTGTGGTGTGATAGACAGAAGAGCAACCATGTGGTTGTATGAGGAGTGGGTTTAATGTGTGTTGGTGCAGTTTATAGTGGTGATTAAACGGTGGTGTATGGGTGGGTGCTTAAAGAGAGAGAGAGAGAGAGAGAAACCGTTTTCCGTGGGTGCGTTGTGGCTGTGTTTGTGTCTTTGTTGTGTGCCATGAGTGGTTTGTGAAAGAAGTGGGGTGTGTAGAGGTTATGGGAAATTTTAAGCACAAAGAAAAATGCATGGCAGGCCTGGAATATGTGTGTATAGTGTATACGTGAGTGTGTGGATAGGGTGAAGTGGTGGGGGATAAGAGTGCATGAGTTTGAGTTGTTGTTGTGCGTGTGCGTGATTTAGTGTTAAATAGAGACGTAGCAGTGTGTGTAAAGAGGGGTTGGAGTAGAATTCAAATGGTGAAGTGAGTGTGTGTAAACAGAATGTGCAGGTGTATTTGTGTGTGTCTACATCAGTGTGCTGCTTGTGTGTGTTCAATCAGTGTAGTGTGTGAGGCGTAATACAATAGGTTATGGGGCTATCATGAGTATTTCTGGGATGTTTTATGAAGTTGCTATAATGGATAGCAGCCAAATTAAAGCTGAGCATGCAAAGAAGTATGCGTAGGAACCGGAAAGGGACATGTTCATGAGAGTGTGGGTGTTGTGTTCTTGAGTGTGTGTAGCAGCACTAAGTGTGTAATTAGGTGGAAAATTAATGTTTTGAGGTTGCCATGAAGCATAGTAACACCTAACGTGAGTGTGTGAAAACTGTGTGTGTAGTGTGTTTTGTTTGGGAAGTGAGTTTGTGAGAATGGATTGAAGAACATGGAAGTGATGTGTGTGTGTTCATGCGTGTGTGTAAGTGCTCTATGTAGGTGTGTCTAGTGAATAAAGTGTAAGGGTAGTGAGTGGTCTGTGAGGAAGTAGAGACTGAGCGCCGAGGGGAAGATGAAGAAGGGAAATACAGATCCGGGTAGCGGGTTGACGTTAAATTAGGCACCTGCATAGGGTAGCGCACGGTTATCATTAACACGTAAAACTTTGCAATATAATACCTTAGGCTATATTAGAATTTCTAGTAAAACTTCATAATTTTCTGAGATCGTGTGTATTTTTAATATTTTCTGTAATCTTATACTTATAAAATTCTTTTGAGCCTTTAGAGTCATTAAAGTGTTTTGAAGATTAGAATAATATTTTTTTAGTATAAATAAGTCCCGGATTAACTTTGGTGATTTTTAGAGTTTAATTGCTATAGTTTCCATATCGCATTGGTTTTAGCAAAATGAATAATTTAAAAATAGTTTCAATGACTTTTAAATTCTGATTTTTATTTCTATAATTTTTATACATTTGTTGGGGCTTTTAAAAAAATTATGGGACTTTATTTTCACCTAGAAACAATTATGGCTATTTAATTTAAAGAAATTATTTTAATTCGAAAATATTCAAAATTTTAGAAATTTCATATTTTGACTTTTTATAATGTTTTAAGATATAAAGGTGTTTTATTATATATATATATATATATATATATATATATTTTGGGATATCGTTACGCATTAAGGAGCGTACATGATTTTTGGTTAGGGTGGTCGTGTGCAGGACTCGCTTTGAGAGCGCGATGTCAGAGTTAGAAGTGAGTACGTTTTGGGTAGTTGATATTATGGTTATAGTTTAACAATGTAGATTGCTTTCTAACAAATGAATTACCAATTTAGGTCAATTCAAGGATTGTTGATCGAGGTTGAATAGCATCGCTTAGCTTTGATCATGGTAAGGATTTTCTCTTCGGACCCTACTCATCATTCTGAATCCTTATGTTTTAATCTTAATTGTTTCGCAAATTTTATTAAACTATGGTTTTATAAATTTTTGTGAAGATATTTGGATTTTGCTAGTGAAACCCTAACTTGAACCTTAAGCGATCGTTTGGAATTCTCTGTTTATTCTCATATGTTTTATTGATTCAATTATCGTAAAATGTTTTGAATTCTGGTTATTGATTCTCAATGTTGACATGAGTTAGTAATATGGAAGTTATAAGGATGGTCTGTTGGTTGGGTTAAACTGGTACCTAAATGGACTAGTCAGTGTACATATGCATATGTAAAGCGTATCGAGCTCTGCCGGGGTGGCTTTGCTATGGTGTACTGCTCATGTTCAATATTTCCTATTTTTTTTATTATACCTGAAGCATTTTTGAATAACTACTGATTTAAGGGATTGAGATGATATTCGTCCCTATGTTTATATCGTATTGCAGTAATTTCATAAAAAAACAAAATCCCTTGAAAATATGTTATTGGACTTGAATGTAAAATCGTTCGTATTGTTCGTCTATATCGAAATGTTGTGTTTTTATTGAAAATACTCTTAAAAAGTTTTTTTTGACTCCATATGAAAACTCGTCCGAATCGTTTTGTTGTTTTAAAATCTTTGATCGACCTTACTGGGCTCTCAAAAGCTCACTCTCCTTTGACTTCCTTTCCGCAGGTAACAGCCAGCATTAAGTTGCCCGAATAAGGATTAGAGTTGAGGGAGCGAAAGTAAAGGAATTTAATTTTGGTATTGATTGTTAGAACCCTGTGCGGGTAGTGATTATTATTTAAGAATTTTTTAGACTTAGTTTGATGTATCATTTATGACAGTCTACTGAGAATATGGTTGGATTAAATGTTTAGCAGCTCTGATGATGACTGACCATTTGGTTATGAGGTTATCATTGTCTTAGTGTCATTGATCGATTGAGTGTTAACGTTCTGTAAAATTCTGGGATGTTAAACCGCATAGCTACTGCCTCACGGCAGTAGCTCCCTTTCTTGCCCAACATACTCACCATTTTCTCTTTGTTTTGTACTCACACATGTTCACACAAACCTATTTAAGAGTAGCCCATCCCTCATCTCCCAAGCACCACAACGCCCATAAACAAACACATGTACACAACATATACACTACTCTCACGCACGGACTACAAATCCAACAATACCCATTTCATGAAATTTCACAAACACACTTCACCACAGTGTGCACACATTACACCTACAGGTCCAAGCTAGCTTTGTAGCATGCAAAAGGCAGATGCCCCCTTCTGTAACTAATTCCATCAATTCCAGATGCATGATTTACCTATACCACAGTAGGGTGCGACTCTGCAAACCTATTTCTTCATTAACCCATTTTCTACACGCATATTCACATATCGAAACCCATTGCGCACACACAAAAATTACACTGGTTTTAGGGCAGCCGTGAAGCTCCATTCTTGCTCCCTCATTACACCTAGAAACACACACATAATCACTCCTCGCGGCACACCCAAAACTAAAACCAACCCCCACTCAGGGTAGCCACATCTGCCCATATTTCACCCACAATTTCACACCCAAAACACACAATACACCTGCTGCACCATGACTGTAGTAGCCCCTCCTTCGCATCATGCAACCCACATTCTCGACAGCAACGGCTGCTCACAGCCGTATCCCTTTCTCCCACACTCATGGTAGCCTCAAACCCACTTATATATATCACTCACTAAAAACACAAAAGCCACACTCCAATATACACACCCCTATAATACACTCATATAATTTCTAAGCACATACAAAAACTAAGGTAATGAAATAGAGTAAAGTCTTACTGAAATCTCATCGCTACATTCGCCGGAATTACTTGTCGGCAGCCATCTCTACGTTCCTCTCTTTCCCTCCTTTGACAACTACTGCTCCATCCACAATAATTTCCCCCATCAACATTAACTACCACTGGTTTCTTCTTGTTTTCTGTTTTCGTCTCTCCATTTCTCATTAGTACTCACACAAGCTTCTCTTCTCTCTCTCTCTTTCTCTCTATAACCGTAAACACATATCCTTTTATTCTCTCTTTCTTCTTTTCTCTTTCTTTGGCTTGTAACCGTAAATATGTTATTGCACTAATTTCTCCCTGATTTCTCTCCTATGTTTTCCTTCTAAATAATTTTTTTTTCAAAAGTAAAGAGTTCACTTAAAATTATCTAATAATCCCCAACAAATTTTAAATTTTGAATTCTTCTTTTTAACTATCATAAATTGTGTATTATTTAGTAAAAGAATGTTGCTGAAGGTTGCCGCTAAAATATCGATGCTAACTATAGAGTATAAAAATGTCGCTGAGGGCTTCTCAATATATCGTTAACGGTAATCGTCGCTAAAGACATCAATCCACATCACCTATAACTGCTATCATTAAGTTATAACTTATGATTTTTAAAAATCTGTCGCTAAAGATCACACAAAGATTAATGCTCACCCATTCGTAGGCTAAAGGTCCCATAAATAATCAGTTAGGATTTATATATAAAACTTGCCTCAGGTTTTGGGCTGTTATATTCTTCCCCACTTATAAAATTTCGTCCTCAAAATTTGGTTTCCTTAAATTGTTGCTCTTAATCATACTTGATCTCATCTTCCGTCATACCATCTCACTGTAACTCACGTTAATCCACCAACAAAAATCATCTCAAATATAAATACTCTTAAATCACAAGCTCTGCAGGCTCGAATGTCTAAACATTTTACCCTATCTGTATTTATGCCTTTAAATCGTCGCTATACAGTAAAGTCTCACCAAACCAACAATGCTTACTAACAGTCTACGTAAATTTATCATAATGAAACGCAACCCTAATTTGGGACCGGGATATTACATGACATGTCGACATCAAAGGTGACCTCAGGCTTCATACTCAGCGACGCTCACATTCGTGCTTCTCTTAGCTCTCTTTCCTCTCGACCCTCGTGCTATCTTTCACGCGAATAGTAGTGACGTAGATGCATCCTCATCCGGTTGATCTCTTCTCTAATGCGAATAATGGATGCTCTAATTGGCCTAGAGAAATGGTTGGCATTTGTACCGCCATTCGTCGAGGCCTCCGTATGTTAGAGCTACGACAATCTATTGTCAAAATCTCATCCTTATTGAGTCTTAGTGCCAACTCTACGCGCATCGTGGATACGACATGGGATGAGTAGCGTAACCCTGGATTAATGAGTATATAGAATCGTCATTTCCTAGCCAATGACGACCTATTGCTTAATATATTGCTCGGGGTCCATAAAGGGGGAATGTATTCCACTATGGGGGAAATTTTCCATCAAGCGAAGTTGCAGTTCTCATGCTACCTAGTTAAGTATTTATAGATGAAGCATTGCAGTTGATCAACAGTAATTTGCTAATTCCAGTAGAAGAAGTTGAGTCTAATAAATGAATAATGTCAAATATTGGCTTCACGTGTCTATCACTGTAGATTACTTCAATTACATTACTTCACAAGAAACTAAGGCATTTAACAAGTAGCTTGCTTAATGAAACAAATAGACTTAAATACTAGTGTATTTTGACTTGATTAGTTGAATAATAAAACTTCTACTGGACTTTCTGGTAGACTATGAAAAAATCATCAAATGCTTCTTGTTCATAGTAAATTACATCTGTAACATAACATGACTCGAACAAAATAGCTAGGTGCTTATATATTTATTTGATTAATAATCACATCACATCTATCAATTTTTATTTTAGGAACATGGCTCGTTCATTCACTTGCTCATGAACTCGCAGCTTTGCCAGAGGCGACTAGTCGCCTCCTTTCCTCCGCCGAAAGATGCTTAGTCAGAAGCGACGAAGGTAATGCAATTGGGAAGGCCAACGACCTTTAAGTGATAGAAGGTAATTACAGATGCATGAGATGTCTCACATGTAACATAATATTTAATTATATGTAATTGGATAGAAAATGGATTATGGTAAACCTCATTGCCATATGACAAACTTTCCATCAATTTTGAGTACTTACAATTCCACAGCTCTCTTGGAAGCTCTGAGGTAGAGAGGTAACTTTAAACAAAACAATATTACCATATATTATGTTTTGGCCTTAGCTGTGCAAGTAATCTACACAAATTTTTTTGAATAGCTCTACTTGTAATTTTTTTGCATCAGCACTAAACTTATCCCTGTCCAGTTTAGAAGCTTGAATTATCAGTTAAATATTGTGCTTCATAATATAACTTGCAGTTTTGCTGCATGCAACTCATACTTTATGGAAATGACTTGTTGCTGCACCCATGACACTTATTGGCAACTCACTTCTCGGCATTATGGTACCACTCTACAACCTTACAAACAAAATATTTATGTGGGATTCACAACTGAGAACCAATTGAGAACAGGGAAGAAAAAAATAAGTAACAAGTACAAGATAGTGCACACTTGAGATTCCATTACTATACAAGAATAGGCTGTAATTGACGTTGAGCAGTCTCAAGGCAAGAAAATCAAAATTTATACACAGCATATAACCCGCCTAGCAAAACTTCATCCTTCATTGAAGCTCTATTAAGAAGGGATGACATATTTGCAGTATCTCTATTGCCTGTTCAATGTCAGTACTTCAGAAACTTTGCTATCACGATTAACTTGTGCTGATAATATGATATATTCACATCATTTCATAGTATCATACTACTATAGTTACCCAAAATAACACTGCAACAAAGCTAAGTTGTTACCCTGTAGTAGAGGATTGCATTCATAACAAAGCCAGAGCCTTGGTTACTGAATGCACAACGTCATAATTACCATAACACAACCATATTGAAGTTTGAAAGTAGCAAAAGACGTGCAATCGGTACTTCAGAACCAGTCTGCCAATGCTGAATCGATCCAGGGCAATTTTAACTACTATCATGTGAAATAGAAATAGAGTCCCGAATACTGGAATTTCCTGCAGAATCAGCTTGCCGTTATTGCTATGGTTCTAGCTCGTTTGAAGAGCTCATTGTGTTCCCTTCAGTGTGCAACTATGTAATGGCTCCAAAATATATTCTAGAGTTACAGAGGTATTTATAATCTATGCCGCCATTTGTGAAGATAGTAAGCTTGATTTATGAAAGATAATCACATGGATAATTCATAGTGAGAGCTCATGCACACATAAAAAGTATAGAAATAGCTACTGAATAATATGGTCACATGCCAAAAAAATTAATATAACGAAATCAAGGAAAATTTTGAAAATGATTAATGATAGGCTAATGCCCCAAGTTTACAAACTAAATTCACACATTGACATGCTTGCACGTGCAAAATTCCATATTAGTATTTTGGGAGCTAGAGTGTCCACGTGAGTTTCAGATGTCACGAAAACCTACTATTTTCTCTCTCCTTCATCCCTTTTCTGTTTTCCATTTACCTATCACAAATCTATATCGCCAATCGTGGCCGGAAGGGCCACCACCCCTTACTGAACCCCCCATCATACTAACGGCCCACCACCGCCATAGATCTACCCACCACCACCACAGACCACCATGCCCACCATAACATAAGCCACGAATGCATACAACTCTGCCTTTGACCCAATGCTATGCAATATTACAGATTGAAATAGACGCTGAAAATCTGACAGACACTTCCGAGGCATAAGTTTGTATATTACTTAATTACAGAAATAGACACCGATATAAACGAGTTAATATAAGAAGCAAGGCAAAATAAAAAATTCAGGACCTAGAAGAAATGAAAATCAATGGGCGGACTAGTGACGAGAGAAAGACGACAAAATGAATTGTTTCCAAAACGGTGCGCTTGAGCTAATGTGTCACTTCAACGCATCACCATGTAAGTTTAGTGCATAAAACTATAGTTAGTCAAGCATTTTACTTAGAAAATAAAGGTACGCACCAGTTAAAGGTTTTGGTTGCTTGTGGTATAGGTGGTTGCCACTTAATCGTTAATTGCACTCGTGCAACTCGAACGATTGTGACCAAATTAATTGCAATGTGAGCAACGGGAAATCCTCTTGCCTTGAAATTGTGACTCTACTCGAGCAATCTGTTGGCGACTAGCTGGGTGGCTGCACGAGGAAGAGGCCCCTAGGATTGCCTTTTCTAGAATCTTCCTCAACATCTAATTGGATTTGTTCAAATGTCGCTCATCAAAAGTTGGAACTGGAGGAATTTGATGCTTAAACAAAATCTTTTGTCGATCTACCAGGGAAACACGATCCACAAGGTCATACACACTTATTTCATACTTGGGAAGGACTTACATTGCAGGTAGACAAAGAATCCCTAAATAATCCATCTCTTGAAAACTACTATAACATTGTGACAAATCCATAACACAATTGTTATTTTTGCTATCAGAGATGATGAAGGTTTGGTTGAACATGTACCGCTCTTAGATTTTACAATCTTTTCTTCAATCCGAGGTGCATGTTCAACCAAACCTTCACAACATGCATGTTCTCGAAGATGCACTTTGATGAAGCAATGAATACTTTGCAGACAGTCAAAACATGCACTTTGAAGAAGCAATGAATATTTAGTTCTTGAAGATGATGTTTACCAAGCCATGCATTAAATGATTCTGCTAGATTTGAGGATAACCAGCCCCATCTCTTCATTGGAAAATAAGCATTAGCCCAGTGTTGTGGCTTGTTTTGTTCCAGCCAAAGAGGGAAGTTTTTGTCCAAACTTGAACATCTCATCATACAGGTGCATAAATTTCCTATGATCACGAGCTTTCGCAAGTTTGTCCACTAGCTCAAATGCAGTATTTCTTCGTCTTCCATCCCTTAGTCTTCAACAAATATTTGTGAAAGTTTTCCTTTAGGTGATGAAGACAATGTGAATTGCAGTCAGATTTAAATATATTCTCTATGTCATCGACTAGACTTTTGTTCCTATCAGTCATAAAGACAAAATTTGTATCCTTGTCCAGCACTTCTCGCAGCTCACTCAAAAACCACTCCCAATCAACATCATTCCCGACGGAGTCTATGGAATATGCCAATGGACACAACCCATTGTTTGAGTCCAAAGCACAAGTAAAGAAAACGCAACCTTTGTAGAAATTCTTAAGAGAAAAGAGTCAATGAAAATCAAAGGCCTGCATGCACTATGGAAACCGGCAATGGACGTACCATAAGTTACGAATAATATTAAACCGGTGATTATCTTCGGTAGATGTTCGGTATGTTGAATGTGTTCTAGGAATTTCAGTCATTAGGCATTCATTCACATAACCATGAAACGTATGCATAACTTTGGGCTGGAACACCTCACTTAATGCTAGCCTTTGTCCATTTTTTCATGCTTCAAACCTTATTACAGGACATATGAACCTCGTGATATTTGTGAAAGATGGCTCGTATCTTGTTACGGCTGAAATCAGGGCTATCAACAATCTTCTTTTTAAACTTTTTCCCAAGATATTTTGCCATGACAACAAAGACGTAACTAGCATCATCACCCATGCTGTTAGAGTGAACCGTTACACTCTAACGTAGTTTGAGTCCCCATCGCATGTTGTAGTTAGATACCATGGACATCCCTAAATGCTACATATTGCCCTGAGGTATTGTTGTCCTTACACAGGCACTTAAATTTCTTGTTGAGCGTACAGAAATGCAAGCAACGCCGAAATGCTTGTCTATCTTCAAATACACTACCTTTTAAAAATGCACATCATCAACAATCGAAGGAATTATTGTAGCATCTATGACCTGATTTTCGAGTGAATCATATGTGGGAGAGGCATGTTCGAAGTGGGTAGAAGTTAGTTCCATTGCATTATCGCTAACATGATGATCATATCCGGAGGGGGTTGGATTTGGTTCAATTTCGCTAGTGATAGTAAGAACTTCTTGTATTGAGGGGGCATAAACTAGTTTCTCTGGAATATTGACAAGCATGCTGGGAAGTTGAGCATTATCATCCGAATGGTGGATAGCAGGCTGAGGTATTGTGTGATGATTTGACGCCCTACAAACAAGCCTTTACATGTCAGCAGTCATGTCAATCACACAAGTAAAGCAAAAAGATAAGGTAGTGTTAAAGTCAATACATTGTGTTGGCTAAATGTGGTGTTTGAGGCACCACATCACTGATGAAAACATGAACTTTAGTTCTAGAATGTAAACGCAACATAAGATTCAAAGCACGCTGGTTTTGCAGCTCAATCAATTGTCCCGTCTCTTCATTTGTGCAAAACATGAAAGACTTGTTACGTGAATGAATAAAACACGCTTCACACGCCTCCGCTACAAACTGATCATATATGTTGTTTCATCTACAAATTGTAGTTGGTTGTTTCTTCCCTCTACCATAATAGGACCAACAACTTTTCATCTATCAACCTTCCCCCCCCCCCACCCACCACACACAATTGGCAATAGCAATATAACTCTTTCACGCTTCCCAGGAAGCAACTGCAAACATTAATTTATCAAGGAACAACCTTACATAGGACAATGACATGTCAATTTCATGCATATCTCTATTGAAAAATGAAATTTCTAGAAAGCTTTCATACATGTAGTACAAATAAAGGAAAAAAATGAAGCCAATGAGACCAAATGATCATAGAATTTAAACTAATATCTATAGGTCTGATACAAAATGAGAAATGGTCACTTAAACTTTGAGCGACAATCAAGTAGTAGTAGGACCATTCCTGTTGCATCTACTTCTTGCCAAATTCTGGTAACCATTGTGCCATTATTTGTGTGCCAATAGATCTTTTTGGTTGCACAAAGACTTTGATGTAATTCCCATTGTTAACTTGCAGATCAACTCTGATTATGTTGGTAGGCATGCAAGTTTATATTTCAATATACTTTAATCGATATTGATACGATGCACGACAGAATAAAGGGCTTCCCTTTGGTTAAGCCCGAACAAAGTACCCGTCTTTGAAAGGTTTGGTTTTGTGAATCAAGAGTATACATGTGACTATCACCCTTCATGCCTTGAACTGTACTACTCAGTATGTTCAGCTTATTGTAGTTGAAGTGTAGCCGAGATACTCCACTAGCCTAAGAATGCATGTATGAGCGCAAGCAAAAGAGATGGACTTGAAAGTACTTCTTTGAATAGCTTAGAGTCTTAGAACTCTCGTTAAAAGGCTTTTCTTTATAAAAGCCATTACACTACAAGTATTTTATATGATCCATTAACAACTTCAATGCCGTTCTTTTAGACTTTGAAGTGAAATAGGAGTAAGATTCGCCATTCTAAGCCTGCGAAAATGAGTTACTTATTTGGGGCATCTGAGTGCCCCACTTTTATATTTTCTACTACAATTGCAGTTAAAATAAATGGTCGGTGTATGGGTGAAAGCGAAAGAAATCACTTAAGGGAAAAAGAGCAAGCAACTAATGACATCAGTTTACAAGAAATTCCTTCAAGACTATGCTAATGTTCACTTAGCATGCTGGCATGCCTAGAGATTATCTTTCGAAAAGACTACTCAGCCTTTCCTCGTCTAGTAGAAAGAAAAAATTCCGTACCCCAATCAAATCAAAGTACTACTGACTTGGCAACATATAAAATAGCTGCCCTTATGCCTCCATCATCAATAGCAGCAAAAAAGATCACAGTAGCTGCTCAAGGAAGAACAACGACTAACTTTAATTAATTGCTGCCCATGTTCATCAATTGCACTAATTAAACTAGAGGTACAAAGCAAGACACGCCTAACACCCTATCCTGAACAAATTTCCCACCTCTATTTGCCTCATATCTTTCTCAAAAACTCAACAATATTGACATTTCATACAACCTATATAGCTTTAGACGCTATGGAGTTCTAAATTGTTAGAAAGTAATGGTTAAATATGCAAAATCAATATTTCTGAGATTACAAAACATCTAAGTAGTAAGGATAACTTGACATTAGATAGCCTATTGGTCTCTCTAGCTTCAAAGCCATCAGCACCACTTCCTGTTAAGCAGTTGCAGCAGCTGCCTCAATCAACAACAATAACAGATGTGCCAATGAGAAATTTTTTTATCAAATCTACGTACATTGTCCATCAGCCTTATAAAACCCAAAATAAAACTAACTTCTCTTTTCCACATTGCATTGCAATAGGTTATAGTTACAAATGGGTTAATGCATGTCAGTTTACCACCAAAGTTGTTTCAAGTTGATTACTGTATATCCTTTCTAAAATAGTAGAATACTTCAATGAGGTTTTTTCTCATCGATATAAACGGCTATGATGCTTTGACACAATAGTGATAGACTATTCACAAATGCAACTACAACGCTATGTGTCTTTATTGTTCAACATAAAAATATTCTAGAATCAAGTAGCTAAGCCAAAGATCATCCGTAATTAATTAGACTGGAATCTATAAACAACCATGATTTCCACAAGTATCCCATTTAAAAACAACACTTTACCATCAAAAGTTTCTATGAACAATACAAACATCATATGAACTCAAATCTAAAGCAACAGTTTTTGGCCCTAGAAAAATGGGTAACTCCCAAAGAGAACCGATACACGAGCCACCATCACCCCTTAAAACCCCGAGCTTCAGATTCAAATTAACACTTTCAGCAAGAGGTTTGAAATGGAAATCCCCTAAGCTTAGCCAAGAAAAGGCTCATTTGAGTTAGGGCCGGCCAGCCAAACTATTATATCTACACAAACTTTGAACCATGATAATGTTCAGGGGTTGACAATTCTTGTTACCAAAAGAAAACGGGTTAAGAATACCAGGAAGGAAACTAATCAACTTGAAGCTCTAAACCAATTAACGATAGCGTTCAAGGGTTGACAATACCTATTAGTAACACTAACCTGACTTTCAATGACAATTTACCCGGAAAAGAAAAGATGCTTTAAGAACTTTGTTCCAGAATCTCAAATGGAGTGTTGGTTCAAGGAAAACAAGAAGAGGTAAACACAATTCCAAATTATAGGCTTTGGTTTAGGGTAATATTGAAAGTGGAGGTCCAAGTTCACGGATAAAGCTATTTGAGATGGATATTTTCATCTTCTTTAAGTTCACGGAGACAGTTATTTTCTTTTCTTTGTAAGACATCCTAATCCAACACAGACACATTTATTTTCTTTTTTTGGTAAGTCATCCTAGTCAAAAAGCATAAATATGTACAATAAAATCAACTCTTAGCAACATATCAATGGTACAAAGATAGAAGCAACCTAGACCAAAATTAGATGCGGCAACAATATAGCAACAATCCTCCAAGCTTCCAATTAAGGGTGCACACGAAACTAACTACGCTATCACAACCTTGAACGATAGAAGACAATTACAATATAGGTTCTAAAAGATGACTATTGCCTTTGGCAACATCACTACGAGAAGGAATAACTTTCTAGTCTTGTGAACTTGTAGAAGTCCAAGATAGAACCAGGGAATCCTTAGATTCTAAAACCTCGAACATGTCAGCTCTTGCTTGCACGATGAGGCCTAAAACTTGTACATTTCGCGCTTAATCATTCAAGAACAACTACAAAAAATTATTGAAGATCCTGAGTTTAATTCATGAATTTTTGTACATGAAGCTCAATATGTTTTTAGGCCAAGGAATTTCGTATGATATATGCATAGATCGAGCCTAGATCTTAAGGATGATCTCAATGATGACCTGAAGATGCAGAGAAACTTGTTACCCTAGGTTGTTCATGCACAAATGCTCTTTGCCTCAATTAATCCGTCACAATGACTTCACCCATCACTTAAGAAATTTTCATTGCTAACCTTTATCTCTTCTTTGGTAATCTCAATCCACGCCCCTTGTCGTAAGAGTAGAATGCAAGAAGTATAAACTTCTCTAAAGATTTTTTTGTGACGCATAATCACCAAATGCACCCAAAAACCTAATAGCGATACTGACAAAATAGTATTGACGGCAATTAAAACCGACTAAAGTTGTAACCGTAGGGAATCAACTGGGGGAATCTGACGAGGTAGTGGTGGTTAGGGGGTGAGGGGATTGGGAGGGGGGGATGGAGGGAAATTTATGGTGTGTGCAGGTGCTCTGTGTGTGTGTGTGTGTGTGTGTAGAGGTGTCCAGGTGGTTCGGGGGAAAATGGCCGTATCAAATTGGAAGGAAACCTGAAGTGGGCTATAGGTGGGTGGGTGGTGTGGCCCATGGGGTGGGTGGGAAGGGGGACATGAGGGGGGTGGGGGTGTAAGTACTTTGGAGGGAAATCTCTGATTGGAGGAGAGGGGAAGGTTTAAGGGGGGGGGGGGGGGTGTTTAGGGGCCCAGACAGGGTCAACAAGATGGGGGTAACTTGGGTAGACCAAAATAAATGTTTTCAAAAAACCCTTTCTTTTTTTTAAGCCTTTCCCTTATTCAGAAATTCTGAAAGGAGCCCCACTTTTTCTTATGTTTTCAAAAAAATCCCACCTTTGAATAATTTCTTTCCCCAAAACCCCTTTTTTCCTGATTTTCCCTTGGTACATTGAGCATCGACTTAAATTTGTTAAAGGAAGGTTTATATGTAAGCCCCATTGAAAGGAACATACTTTCTTGGCTCGGTGTTGAAACTATCGTAGGAGTTCCGCTAGCACAAAAAATTTAATCTTCCAAGGTTGGAGGCCTTCCCTACGAACGACTAGAGGTGATTCAAACTAGTGGGTGGTGGTTTATCCTATATACGACCTTCACTTGGCTTGTGCCAAACTCTCTACCATCGTGGTGGATGACAAACACGAGGAAATTCCTCAGAGAACTCCAAAGGCGCTAAACAATTCACCTTAGGTTTTATTTATTGTACATTTTATAAATTTTTCTGAGGTCTTTGACACGATCACGCTGCTTCTTGGGTTTGACAATGACTTTGTGACAGAATTCTCAATAATCATGTGCATTAATTCATCAAAGAGAGCGTCATGGCCCTCTATTAAGTGCCTACAATGTACTTGAGATCAAAAGAGCAAGAAGTTATAGTGACATTGTTTAATGAAGGCTATCTTGGCCACTTCCTTCAAGTTCATTTTAATCTAATTTTTGCAAGTGAAGTCATCCATAAATAAGAGCATCTTGTGCCCTGCTGTGGCACATAATGGAATTCAAGGGATGGTGGCACATAATGGAATTCAAGGGATGGCCAGAGGGCACTCATCTTTGGATTAAGCTATGTCCAAATTCCTAAAGTCGACTCAGATCCTGATCTGGCCGTTCTTTCTGCTGATGGGACCAAAGCAGTTAGTCAAATGGTGTGTTGAATCGGTTCAATAAACCCTGTATTCAACAACTTTTTGGTTGCATACTTGATCTTTAATGTTAGGCCAGGCTGGAAAAAACATGGTGGTTTTGCAAAAGGGAGAAAATCAATGTTTAGCTTATATGTCACTAGCTTCGTGCTAGTTCTGGCATATTTTCATGTTCCTAAAAATAAACATCCTTGAATCCTGAAGCAGGGTGACAAACTCAATACTTCCCGGCTAGAAATACTGTCGTCCAGATGATGCTGCTCATCTTCAGGCGTTGTGAGGTTGATTTACTCTAAACTTCATCTTGAGTGTAGTTTTCAAATGCTAAAAACTAGACATAAATTGAACATGGTTGAGAGTATCAAGCTTCTAAGGTTTATCTTTTTTGCAGAGTCTTGCTGGAGGATTCATTGGATTTCAGGTGTACTAGTCAGTTAGCTGTTATACTGACCAGTATTTTTTACCTATCAGAAGGTCCTTAAACCCTTGTATGTGACCAGTATTTTTTTACCTAGGGGCATGATGTGTGGCCCCTACATCTGCCCGTAGTTGTTGTTGAAACCTTGACTTTAAATGAGTTTTAGATGGAGTCAGGATATCAGATAAGTCTACATTCCCTAAAGAAAATGCCAAAATGTTTATTTTGAGAATGCGAGCACTTGATCAATTGTAAACGAACAAGGGTGTTTGTACTAGGAGGCGTAACTTGTACAAGGATATAAACGTAGTCCTGTCAAAACATATAGAGCAGCTTGGCGGAGGGGTGGGCAAACAAGCCCAAGTACAAAGAACTTGAGAAGCTAGGATGTATGTGGTGTTTGTGCCTCTATTTAGGATGTTTAATACCTTGAAAAGGTCATTATCTTCCGACCAATGTCGTATTCGGTGAATATAAAGTTATTCGGCTTGAGACCGGCTCACCATATCCTTAATTCATAGTTACCTTGGGGCAACATCTAATTAGGGAGTTAGATAGCCTTCCAGCGCCATGACACGTGCCGCCTCTAAGTGCACCAACAATGTTGCACGTGCATACACAAAGCCCATGCATGCGAATGTTTAGTAGGCAAGAAACATGTATATCATCTCAAGTGGGCTCACACTGAAATGACCTCTTAAGTCGATCGGAGCAAGAAAATAATCTTGGTTATTTTGAACCCAAAATAACCACTGAGGAAAGGCCCAGCTAAGCACCGGTTCTACTCAACAAAAGAAAATAAGAGGTCTGTACATGATCAAACCACTCCTGCTGCATCCCTTCACCCAATCTAGAAGCGAAAGAGGTCACTGCTGAAATTAGACTAAGAACAGACTCTTTTCCTCGGGCAACATGCACCGAATACAACCACCTACATCTATCTGTCATCTCGAACACAACAGGCTTACTATGTACAGAACTCTCCCCTCTACCCTTCAGCTGTTCAAAGATTGCAGGTGGAGGAATTAATGAAATAGTATGTAGGCAAATCAAACGCTCTAACCATTAGAATGCCATGATAACTTTATGCTTAGTTATAGAGGTAATATCATGAGCTACAAAGGAGACAATAGCTTGGAATCCATCAATTCAACAATTTTTATTGGTTCTTGCCACCGTAGCTGAAACTGCGCAAAATACAGGCGACTCTCAGGTGAAGGGCAATGACACTGGGCTGATCGAGAAATCGGTAAAAGAGGAGGGTATAAATGAATAAAACCAGAGAGACTGATATCGCCTCCAACTCTTTCAAGCTTGACAAGTTTTCAAAATCTTACTTGGCACCTAAGAGTGCGACGAATAACATTGAGCACTGTTCATGTTTTAAGCCGAACTTCATGTGTCAAGAAAAGGAAACTCTTAAAAAACTAGATCACTCCGACCACACCAAATATACCAAGCATTAAATAATCAAAACCAACTGCCTGAATATTGGCTTGTTTAACCAATGGCAAAACCAACTTCTCGAAAAATCAAAACCTGGCCCAGGAAATTTATGGTGAACCTGTGAATTCTGCTAGACTTCTTTTTACACACGTATATCTCACGAGTTTCAGAGGCTGACATACTCATTGGGCAAGTATCATTGACAAAGTAATTTCTTTGAAAAGGCTCAAAGCGGAGGGGCAATCGTTTATGAAGGAATTGCGATAAGAAAATTTTATTTTCTAACGTACCAGGAATTTCCAGAGTTTATCCAAAGGCATGGATGAAATCTATCAACCTCTAATTGAGATGCCAGAAAACCATAAGTTGTAGAAACTAGAAAATGAGCCATTTGTCGGGAATGGCCAAAAGGTGCAATCAGTCGCTCCTGGAGTGGAAATTGTAAATTGAATATTTGAGTGGCCAATTCAAAAGGAACTAAATGAAAGGTTGCACTTCATGTTCCAACAATGACTAGTTGGCAAAAGAAATTCTGAAACTTTCCAATGGCATTCTCCCTATTACAATTTATCCTTACTTTTGCGGGGCGGGGATGGGGGGGGGGAGATTCAGCAACCACTAATCAGTCCTAACAAAAATGGACCGCGCATCCGCATATGCCACTGAAGCCCTTGCTTAAGTACTCATCGCCCAACCATATTATTTTTCCAAACCAACGTGACATTACATGTTCTATAAGCCTTGAGAAAGTCTTGATGCTTGAAGTAGCATCCTTTAAGAACTTGTGCAATCAAACTATGAGGCAGAGTCCAGATCTTGCAGACTTGCTTTGCCAATTATGCCTCGTCAAAGGACCGAAAGTCACAAAAACCCAAACAGCCCAAGGTGTTTAGGTGAGCATAGTGTAGGCGATGTAATCAAGTGAATGGACCTACAATTAGCATCACCCGTGAACCAGTATTGATCTAGTTGATTATGCACATAAACATGATAAAACTAACACAATGAATCAGTAGAGAGGGCAACACTGATTGGATTAAAGTCGCTCTGCCTGCCTTGTTCAGTAACAACCCTAACCATTATGCACTTATCTAGAACACGCTGAACAGCTCTTTTAGAAACACACTCTCATATTAACCGAATTATCCAAATGGACTCCTAAGTATTTGCTAAAAAAAATTGTGAATGAAATTCAAAACCATTTTCAATTTGATTCTGAACCTCATCCGAGGCATTCGGGCTAATAGTAAGAGTAGACTAACCCCAATTTATTAGTTGTCCAGAGGTTCTATATCAGTAAACAATGAATTAAACAATGAATTATATCAGTAAAATAATGTTTCTATAATAATAACTTGGTTTACTATGTTAAATAATCCGATAAATTTCTTTAATTGGTACCCCAATTTAGCGCCCTTCGCGGATCCCAAAAATTTCTAAATAATTCCAGAGAGTAGGTCTCATAAAAACATATAGGGTTATAGTTTTATACTTTGTCTAATTTTGGCCCTAACTATTTATACAAAATTCATGGAGAAATCTGCCTAAATTAATTTTCATCTTTAGCGACAAAAACAAACACTATTCAGATTACCACACTGTTACACCTTTCTTTCACACACTTTTCATCTTCTTCCTTCAGCCGTGACACACACTTCTCATACACAAACAGTTACACATTTACACTCCTAACACCCACTCAAATACCTTCCAAATACTCCTAATACACATGAATCAAATACTAACATACATATTTCATTACATAAATACACATATGAATCCCCATCTCATGGCCGTAACACAACTTCAACCCTGTTAGAAGAGAAGATATATTTGTTGTGTAACACATAATATGTACAAAGAGCCTTTATAGAGGCATGGATGTAGAATCCTACAAGGACTAGGAAACCCTAAAGAATATTCTAGATTAGAAAAATAACAGTATAACCCCTTGACTACATACAATCTTACAAATAATCTTAACACCCCCCTCAAACTCAAGGTGGGAGAGAACGAGCCAACTGGAGTTTGGAAACTAACTCTTGAAGTCGTCCTGGAGGATGTGATTTGGTAAAAATATATGTCGTTTGATTGAGCTAGAGAAGTGACCGAATGTAAGCAAACAGTGCCATGAACAATGCTGACGCACAAAATGACAATCAATCTCAATGTGTTTGGTGCGCTCATGAAACACATCATTGTGAGATATCTTAATGGCACTTCGATTATCACAATATAAAGGTGTAGCAGTAGAATGTGTAACTCCCATGTCCTCAAGTAACCAACGCAATCGTAAAAGCTCCTGGGTTATATCAGCCAGTGCTCGATATTCAGCTTCCGTACTAGAACGTACTGTGAGGGTCTGTTTCTTACTTCTCCAAGAAATAAGAGAGGTACTAAGAAAAAAGTAAAAACTAGTAGTAGAACGTCGATCGGTAGGATCCCGAGCCCAATCAGCATCAGAATATGCATGTAGCTCAAGAGAGGAAATAGATGAAAAATGTAAGCCATGAAATAAGGTACCCTTGATGTATCGAAGAATATGAAGGACTGCGGAAAAATGAGGCGTACGTGGAGCAGAAAGAAATTGGCTAACCAAGTGCACAACATATGCAATATCAGGGCAAGTGACGGTCAAGTACACAAGACTGCCAAGCAATGTACGATACAAAGTAGGATCAAGAAGATGTGTAACATCAAGAGGAGTAAACCTCACATTAGGTTCAAAAGGAGTAGAGGTGGTTTTGCTATCAGTCAAACCAGCACGAGAAATGAGATCAGAAGCATATTTAGCTTGAGAAAGATAGTATCCGTCAGAGGCAGTGGAAACTTCAAGTCCAAGAAAGTAACTGAGTGTACCAAGATCTTTCATCTCCCAAAGTGGTGATTAAGATCTTGCTTGAGAATATAAATGCCATCAAGATCACTGCCTGTGATGATCATATCATCCACATAGAGAAGCATAAGTATGATACCCTGTGCAGATTTCCGAATTAAGAATGCGGAATCATATGCACTTGATGCAAAACCAAAGTGCTGCAAAGTGGAACTGAACTTGGCAAACCAGGCACGAGGAGCTTGTTTGAGACCATATATTGCACGACGAAGCCGACGAACTTTGTTCGGAGGATGAGAGTATCCTGGAGGAGGCTGCACATAGACTTCCTCAATGACATCACCATTAAGAAATGCATTCTTGACATCCATTTGAAATACAGGCCATTCGCGAACAATAGCAACTGCAAGTAAACTACGAGCAGAGGTAAGGCGAGCTACTTGAGAAAATGTTTCTTCGTAGTCAATACCATATTCCTGTGTAAAATCATTTGCTACCAAACGGGCCTTATGACGCTCAATGGAGCCATCGAAGCATGGGTGACGTGCTTACATCAAGAGGCAGCGACGGATTACGGAGATCAGAGGGAATGATTGCCGAAAATCTAGGTAGAGATGGTGCGGAGATTTGGTCAAAGATTTGGTCGATATGGTTGGATACGGTGGGCACTGTAGCTGAGGCAATCACCGACAGACCCCGGGATTCCACAAATTTTGGTAGAGATCCGGCTAAGCTTCGTCAGATGACGAGAAGTCAGGTTCGCAATCTCCTTCACAGGTTATTTCATCGGGTGCATCAGTGTCTGTTAGTGATTGTTCCGAAATGTTTTCGATATCAATATCTTCATCAAGATCCATCAAATCTTCCATTGGGAGATGTTCCAGCTGTGCCAAAATATCATCAATCGGCGGTAGGTGTGCAAACTGGTCAACCTCGTCATCGGGGTTGCTCTCCAGATCAGCGATTGGGTCCTGGATGTTCATGGGTTCTTACAGTATGCCAGGGTGAGGGTTAGGGTTAAGAAATTCATCGAATTTTTCTAGAATATGTTCAGGAATAATGTGGTCTTGATGGTGGTGTTGATCTGCAATATCGGCTTCATTGGCATCTTCCTGATCTGTCGAACTTGAGACAAAGGACGAGGCAGCTGAAATGAAGGAGTCTTCATCACTGTCAGAAGGAGATGGGTTTGGGGAGAAAGCTTCAAAGGCATGGTTGATATGGAGTCCCTCACTGTCCCGGTTAATGGATGTACGGGAGGTCCTATTCCAGTCAGAATTGGGTAATGCTCGCATAGGTTTATCAAACATGGCATAGTTTTGGAGGTAGACGGTTTCAAACAGGTCTGGCCCAGGCATGTGTGCCGTTCTGCGAGCAAGCTGTGCTACAACGGTGGGTAGAGAGTTTCGGCATTGTGTATTGGTGTGCCCAATGCATCCACAGCGGAAACAAGCAATAAAGACCCGCTCATAAGTAGAGCGTAATAACTGCACTCCAAGATTGTCTAGGAGGGAGATGAACACCCCCGGCAGTAGCGGTGTATCAGGGATGACCCTCACCTTTATACGAAAGTAGTCCTTATTTTTTTGTCGCTCCTCGGACCAATAAATTTCTAATAGGATACCAGCAGCCAAGCCAATCATCTCCGCCAAATAGTAGTGATAGCAATCGCTCGGAACTTGACTCATACGCATCCAAAGATCCACTGTGTGGAACTTGACAGTGGAATATATCACATGGGGGTACCATGCTTTTAGAAGGAGTAAAGCCCCATAAATGTTCCATGGTCCATTTTCTAAGATCAGGTAAGCGTCCGAGGAATCGTAGAACCTTTAGATGATAACTGTGAATAACCATATAAGCTTAAAGCACTTGTCCATACACCATGGCTGATCAATTCGTAGTTAGGACGACTATTTACATGCAAGTGTTCACCTGGTCGTACTGGAAAGTTTTTTCCTTTTGACATTGATACTTTCTCTGCTTTCTAATTGTCCCTGTTTGGTTTCGTGTAATATTTGCAAGCAGTAGTGTCGAAACTTTTCTATTTTATGAATCAGACACAAATAAAAACTGATGTCTGTTGGTAATGTCTGATGCAATGCATGTGAATCGGAATAACTTTTAGGCGTCCCTTCGCATCATGCATGGTGTTAACTTTCTGTTCTAGCTATTTTGAGAGAATGAATTGAATTTCTCTACTAAGTGGTGTAAGATCAACTGAGATGAGACCGCAAAGAAAAGAATCAGTTGAGTGTAGCCAAAGCATAAACTCATACAACTATTAAGAGCGTTGCTCACCGGCGCAAACAAGCTGAGCTTGCCAAACCATGTAATGACCATCTCTTAAGCCAAACTGAGTTGCAACGTGAGAATTAATTGAGGTACACTTATGAGTTCTGAGAAAATCCCTTAGAGAATGTATGGTCATGCCTAAGGGCATATCGATTGAAGTAGGGGGTTATCTGCACACTTGAAAGATTGCCCAAAATGTGGAGGAAGTTTTGAATTTTGGGATTTATAGGCAGTAACAACATAGTGCTTTTATTAGAAGGTATAAAGGACAAAACACTGATTCATTTGAAAGGTATTAAGCTAACTTGTCACCTATCTAAGCATTTGAAGAGAAGTGTAAGCTAAAAGGTTGACAGTCACTCTTAGGCCCAATATCTGGAGAAAGATTAGAATTTTCTATAGACATGTAAGATAACCAATTGGACCTGTCTTGTCCAACTTTAACCTCAATGGAAGGATTCTGGCAGATTACAGTAGTGTTCTTCTTTTTATCGCAGATGCATAAGTTCAGCTTGTTATTATCTGAATAACAGCCAAGATCCTGAGATAAGGAGCGCATTAGGCTGACATTTTGGCTATTTAGGAACAAGACTATATATATTGCGGATTCATCACCTTACCACGCGACAAAAAATATCTCTGTAAAATAAACCTTTCGCTAGCTTTCATAATTGATTCCTTTGATTTTGCCTTCTATTAGATTTAGCGCCATCTAGGATCAAAAGGCAAGGTACTACAGTGCATAGTTTTTCAAAACAGGAAGGCGGTCAATTCATGTATCCTATACATCTCAAAGCTCAATTTTTTTATATGTTCATTAGGTTATGCCCACCTTGAAATACATGTACTCATAGATTCCCCTGTCCCGATTGCTGTGAAGCCATCACCCACGGAGAGGCTCTTTAGTTAGTTGGAATCCTCCAATGGTGGGCAAATTGACTCTCAATACGAATGTATCTAACATAAGTAAGTCAATCTCGGGGGGGGGGGGGGTGGAGTTGGAAATGCTTTAGTGTATACTCTTCAGAAAGTCAAATCATCCGAGATCAAACATTTGTTAGCGGAAGTAGAGCTCTAAAGCCGATTAAGTTGATCGAATTTTTGCCTCTAAAGTGATATTTTTTTTTTTACCAAAACAAATTGTTTGATGTAGATTTGGATTTAATGGGATTTGTTACGATAAAGTGCTGTTGTTTATATTTGGTACTGAAATGGGAATTTTGTGAAAAATGTTGTTATCGACCGGTTGCAGCTGTTGATGATTATGGTGGTTTATGATTTTGCTGTGTCGTCCAAATGCCCTATCATTTGGATATGATATTTTCTTGTGAAAATAATGCTCCCAATTCTTGTATCTACGTGTAATTAAAGTTGCCATTTAGTTTCTTGTAGCAGCTCAAAGATGGTGGTAGGTGAGGCATCTTCTACAAGGAAAAGACCTGTCAATGGTTTCATGAGATTCGTGTAAGCTCTTTATAAAGTTTATAAGGTGGTATCCATGTAACACATGCAATTATGTTGAGTGTCTGACCTTGGTTTTGGATGTAGTATCTTCAGGGGCGGAAACAAAGCAGGGACTGCAACAGTCCCATTCCAATCGATACATGACTATGCGTGAGGTGATTGAAACTGTTTGAACACTTTTTAACTCACTTTTTTGGTAACTGCTCTATTCACCAACTAAAATGAATCTTTTCATTTTAGGTTTCACAGCTTGCGTCCCGAATGTGGAAAGACCTAAGTGAGAAAGGAAAATTATTTTATGTCCTCCAAGACATGGAAGAGCACAATGCTACTTTCAAGAAAGGCAAAGAGAAAAGGAAAACATATAAGACAAATATTCTTTTTAACCTTTTTATTGTTATGTATCAATAGTTTTGTGGTAAAGACACCAAACTAGTAATCCCAAGGGTGGCTCATAATTTATAAGCCATGTATGGTTTGATGATTGTATACTTTTCACCACAAAATAACTATGAGGAAACTGAAAATTGGATGCAACCGCTTAAGTGAATGATATGCACGCTAATAAAATGAAGGAACGAGAAGAGCACAACATGTACCATTGAAACTCTTCAGGCCCATATGAAGCTAGAAATAAAAGTCATATCTTTGTATAATCTCAGAGAATTAAATTGAGTGTTCCAAAAAATATAAATTTGTTCAATTAGTATGCATGAGAGTTTTGTTTTGAATATCTTAAAATTTGTTTTCCGCTACAAATTTCTAACGCGTGGATGTAAATTACCTATAAAATCATAAGCGCAATGGCAGCAAAAAATTATTACGCCAATAATATTTTTCAAAATATTAACACAAGCGAACAAAAATAATCACATCTAGTCATTTGCGTTTTTCCAGACCACGACGTGTGCCATTGAAACACTTCAGGCCCATGAAACAAAAGCCATTTCTTTGTGTAATGTCAGAGAGAATCAAATTGAGTGTTCAAAGAATCAAATTTCTTGAAGTTTGTCTTCCGTTCCAAATTTGTGACGTGTGGACGTAGTTAACCTATATAAGCATAAGCACAATGCCACCAATCTATAGGAGGAGGCTAAAGTCAATTGTTTTTTATTTTTATTTTTTATCATTGGACCTTAGGATTAGTGAGACTTTTATTACCTAATCCAACATTATCACTTTAGATGACGACCATAATTTATAAGGAAATATTAACGCAAATTGACAATAATGGTCACATCTCGTCAGTAGCTTAAAAACAAAAGTGATGTCATCTCCATAATCTTGGCATTGGAGAATCATATTGAGTATTACAAGACAATATTTATGTTGTTCCACAAGTATTCACGAAAGTTTGGTTTGAAAGTTTTGAAGTTTGTCGTCCTTTGCATATTGGCAATGTGCGTTGTAAACACCTAATTATGGGGAACCACAATCCGACGCTGTGTATATTGAATATCTATATATACCATGAGTGATTGACAGACGATTATGCAAGATACAAAGGTGAAATGGTGTGACTCCTACTGGATAGGAATAAGGATTACCAATACGTGAGGCACACCAATCCAAAGGAATACTACGCCGGTCTTCGGAGGAAGTGGACGCACCATTTTGCCGAAGCCAAAACATTATTTGAGGATCTGCGTAGCCTTGATGCACCAATACCTCACCATCGTTCTTTGTCAATGCCACGCACTAATAAGCTAGAAAACACACTAGCTGTTAAAATAATTTGAGCAGAGAAAATTGAATGCTTGCACGACGGTGTCGCTTTTACATGATGCAACTTGCACGCAACTTTGTGAATACTAATGGAAGGATTCCTACACCAGAAGAACATATTTTAACGTAGTAAACTTTGATCGCTAATTATCTGATGGGTACATGTCGAATGAAGAACGATGCATGTTAAACAAGAGATTTCTATTTTATGAATAAGGTGATAATATGATGTGATGATTGTTGGATCTTAGTAAGAAGTTGGTTGTTAAAACTAGGATTGTTATCCTTCTTCATCTCCTTGGTAATCAGGACTTTTTCTATTTTTACTAATTTCATCCTCACTATCCCTGGAATAATGCTATTTTGTTTTTTAACATATACTTGTTAGAGTTCCAAAATTCGCATGCATTTTGTGCTTTGATAACAAATTGTTCGAATCCAAAATAAAATATGCGCTCGCATTTTACGTGTTGCTTCAGATTAAACAGCGAGAAAGTTATCCTCTGAGACATGGTACGGCCATTTCAAAACATTGTTAATCAACCTTCCACGAGCCTATTAGTCTTTACTGACAAAAGCAATGTGCATACGAGATTAACAACCATAAGTGCCCATACAAAGAAGCTTCTCCACTTAAGTGAGGACATTATAGAAATAAGATAGTTCAACTGGCCCTAATTTTGCATGATGATGGATGACATTGGACTTCATTCATCGTCTTCATCAAACATGTAATACCCCGAAATTCTCGGAACGTTAGCCACTCAATCGATCAATGCTTACTTATTCAATCATCTCGATTCCACTAAGAATACCCTAATACATATATTAGAGTTTCTACAATAACTCAAATGCTCAAGTCATTGTTCCTAAATGCAAAGACTACATTAATGAACTCAACTGAGTAAGTTACACACTGATTCCACCGCAGGGGCTTAAGTAAATAAAACAATAAAAAATTAAATCTAAACCAGCTCCATAATCAAGCTCTAGCTAATTAATCCAAGAATCTACTGATGGTTATTACCTGCAAAAGGGAACATAAAAAAAGCTGAGCTTTTTAGAGCTCAGTAAGGTTGCTCCAAATTCAATAGAGGAATACAAACGATTTAGTGGATTCCTTTTAATGGAATTATGGGATAAGATTCAATTCAATTACTCAATTCAAAAATCAATAGAAACAATTTTGATTACAGTGTAAACGATACATATAGTATATTGAACATGAGTACATGCAAAGTGACACAGGCAGTGTAGGGAAACACTTAGCAAAGCCACACATGCAGTGCAGGATAATCACTTAGCAAAGCCACGAAGGCGATGCTAACTAACGCTGTGATTACATATGCATATGAACACTACCTAGACCCTTAAGGTACTAGCATCACCCGACAATAACATACCATCCTTATATCACCCCCGATACAGACAATCCTTATAACTCCTCAATACACTAACTCATGTCAATATGCATAATGCAATAATCGATAATATAATGAATAAATCGATGCACAATGATTAATGAATTCTGAGCATCGACTAGGATCTCCAATAGACGTGTAAGGCTCAAAACAGGTTGTTAAAGGCAAACGATGCAATTCATAACAATTATAATAGAGTTCAAAGAAAATTCGATGACAATTCAAAAAAATACTCACGAGAACAAATGGACGAAATTGGGTTTCGGGTAGAAATCCCTTACCTCTGTCCAAGCTATGCATTGCTATTAAACTAGTTCAAAATCCTCGAGTTAACCTAAATTGACAATTTAATTAACATAATACAATCTAGTCTCATATACTATGAACTCAATTTTTTAGACATCACTCGCTCCGACACTCTCAATCTAAACCCAAAACGAAACGGATCCCTCGGACGGCCAACTTAATTCACCGATAACTCCTCACGTCCCGTAAAGCATTAAGACATCCCAAAATTCATAATAAATGCTTATAAAATACTTTTATAGCTTAAAACAACATAATAAGTAAGAATATCAATTTTCTAAAATTTTTAATATTTTTGAATAAAAATAATTTTCTTAAATACCAGAAAAGCCCAAAAATAACAATTAATTCTTCTAACTCAAATCAAAGTCCCATAATTTTCATGATATCTTTATAATATATAATAAAAATACAGAAATCAAAATTGGAATTTAAAAAGCACCGAAACCATTTTAAAATCATTCGTTTTGTTGAATCAAATGTGATACAGGTTAAGGTACTAAATCAACTCAAAAATTTATGAAACTTAAACTGGGTTGTATTTTTACTATAAAAGCATTTCTATAATGTTTTTGGAATTTAATATTAGTTGTAAATGGTCAAAACAAATTTTAGAATAGTTGCACTTGCGAATATATAAAAAAATACCAAGCAATATCTGAAAAATATGAAATTTTCATAGAAATTCTAATATTGTACTAAGAACCATCTTGTAAAGTTTTAGAATTTTTTAACGATCATACAGTACCCAACAGCCACGTGGTACAACTGTGCAAGCACACTGTACCACTGCACTGCACGGGCCCATCTATGTGTACCCCATGTTCTTCTTCCTTCCACCTTCTGCCCTTGTCTTCTCCCAGAACACATAACCCACCTGTACCAACACACACTACACACTCTCTTACACTTATTTTACACTCTCTTACACTTATTTCACTATTATAAACACATCACACACACTTAATCTACACATTCATCCATACACTCACAACACACAACCATACTCAAAACACACCACTCCTCATGTAACACCCCACCCCAAACCTTGTTATTACCTAGTCGCTTAATTTATTTTAAAGCGTGACTTTCATATGCAAAATTTAACGTAGATTTTCGTGAGCGAAAATTTTTCGGTAACCTTTAACGACAAAGTTTCGCTAAACCATTAGTTATAAATTATAGATGGCAAATATAAGTGATATTGATCGGGGTACTTAGTGACAATTAGCGTAAATGATATTTTTGGAAACTTTAAGCGACGATATTTCTACTTAACGTCGATATTTTTTAGCGACCTTTAGTGACGAATAAGGAAGTGGGATAGCGTATCAAACCCATTAAAATTTCTCTAGCACATAAATTATAGCAAATAATTTATTTTGGACCTGTTTATAATAATAGATAAGTAGCGGGTAAAATTTAAAATGACTAACGAAAATCTAAGGGATCTTTTTGTGATTTTTCCTATTAGGGTTTTTATATAAAGGCTTGCATAATGGAGCAGCCGTCCCCAAGCTCTTTTGTTTCTGATACGCACGAGTGAGAGATTTAGAGAGAGAGAGAGAGAGATCGAAAGAAAGACGAGATGACAATTGATTTTTCCGGCAAATTGCATAGAGTTTTTCGGTAAGTTTCTAGCCATATTTTTCAGATTTGCACAATGTTTATGGGGACTGTAAGGGGAAGGCTGTGAGTGTGTGTTGCGTGTGTGTATACGTGAGATCTTGTGGGTTATATGTGTGACGTGAGGGGGCTACCATGGCCCTGAGAGTGTGTTTGTATACGTGGCTTATAATAGTGAGATGGGAGGGAAAGAGAAGCGGCCATGATGGCTGCCATGAAGTGCGTGTGTAGTGTAAAGATGGGATTTAAAAGGGGCTGTTTGCACCTTGTGGGTTTGTGGACGTGACAGCCATGGGATTGTGGTGTGATAGACAGAAGAGCAACCATGTGGTTGTATGAGGAGTGGGTTTAATGTGTGTTGGTGCAGTTTATAGTGGTGATTAAACGGTGGTGTATGGGTGGGTGCTTAAAGAGAGAGAGAGAGAGAGAGAAACCGTTTTCCGTGGGTGCGTTGTGGCTGTGTTTGTGTCTTTGTTGTGTGCCATGAGTGGTTTGTGAAAGAAGTGGGGTGTGTAGAGGTTATGGGAAATTTTAAGCACAAAGAAAAATGCATGGCAGGCCTGGAATATGTGTGTATAGTGTATACGTGAGTGTGTGGATAGGGTGAAGTGGTGGGGGATAAGAGTGCATGAGTTTGAGTTGTTGTTGTGCGTGTGCGTGATTTAGTGTTAAATAGAGACGTAGCAGTGTGTGTAAAGAGGGGTTGGAGTAGAATTCAAATGGTGAAGTGAGTGTGTGTAAACAGAATGTGCAGGTGTATTTGTGTGTGTCTACATCAGTGTGCTGCTTGTGTGTGTTCAATCAGTGTAGTGTGTGAGGCGTAATACAATAGGTTATGGGGCTATCATGAGTATTTCTGGGATGTTTTATGAAGTTGCTATAATGGATAGCAGCCAAATTAAAGCTGAGCATGCAAAGAAGTATGCGTAGGAACCGGAAAGGGACATGTTCATGAGAGTGTGGGTGTTGTGTTCTTGAGTGTGTGTAGCAGCACTAAGTGTGTAATTAGGTGGAAAATTAATGTTTTGAGGTTGCCATGAAGCATAGTAACACCTAACGTGAGTGTGTGAAAACTGTGTGTGTAGTGTGTTTTGTTTGGGAAGTGAGTTTGTGAGAATGGATTGAAGAACATGGAAGTGATGTGTGTGTGTTCATGCGTGTGTGTAAGTGCTCTGTGTAGGTGTGTGTGCTAAGTGAATAAAGTGTAAGGGTGGTGAGTGGTCTGTGAGGGAGTAGAGACTGAGCGCCGAGGGGAAGATGAAGAAGGGAAATACAGATCCGGGTAGCGGGTTGACGTTAAATTAGGCACCTGCATAGGGTAGCGCACGGTTATCATTAACACGTAAAACTTTGCAATATAATACCTTAGGCTATATTAGAATTTCTAGTAAAACTTCATAATTTTCTGAGATCGTGTGTATTTTTAATATTTTCTGTAATCTTATACTTATAAAATTCTTTTGAGCCTTTAGAGTCATTAAAGTGTTTTGAAGATTAGAATAATATTTTTTTAGTATAAATAAGTCCCGGATTAACTTTGGTGATTTTTAGAGTTTAATTGCTATAGTTTCCATATCGCATTGGTTTTAGCAAAATGAATAATTTAAAAATAGTTTTAATGTCTTTTAAATTCTAGTTTTTATTTCTATAATTTTTATACATTTGTTGGGGCTTTTAAAAAATTTATGGGACTTTATTTTCACCTAGAAACAATTATGGCTATTTAATTTAAAGAAATTATTTTAATTCGAAAATATTCAAAATTTTAGAAATTTCATATTTTGACTTTTTATAATGTTTTAAGATATAAAGGTGTTTTATTATATATATATATATATATATATATATATATTTTGGGATATCGTTACGCATTAAGGAGCGTACATGATTTTTGGTTAGGGTGGTCGTGTGCAGGACTCGCTTTGAGAGCGCGATGTCAGAGTTAGAAGTGAGTACGTTTTGGGTAGTTGATATTATGGTTATAGTTTAACAATGTAGATTGCTTTCTAACAAATGAATTACCAATTTAGGTCAATTCAAGGATTGTTGATCGAGGTTGAATAGCATCGCTTAGCTTTGATCATGGTAAGGATTTTCTCTTCGGACCCTACTCATCATTCTGAATCCTTATGTTTTAATCTTAATTGTTTCGCAAATTTTATTAAACTATGGTTTTATAAATTTTTGTGAAGATATTTGGATTTTGCTAGTGAAACCCTAACTTGAACCTTAAGCGATCGTTTGGAATTCTCTGTTTATTCTCATATGTTTTATTGATTCAATTATCGTAAAATGTTTTGAATTCTGGTTATTGATTCTCAATGTTGACATGAGTTAGTAATATGGAAGTTATAAGGATGGTCTGTTGGTTGGGTTAAACTGGTACCTAAATGGACTAGTCAGTGTACATATGCATATGTAAAGCGTATCGAGCTCTGCCGGGGTGGCTTTGCTATGGTGTACTGCTCATGTTCAATATTTCCTATTTTTTTTATTATACCTGAAGCATTTTTGAATAACTACTGATTTAAGGGATTGAGATGATATTCGTCCCTATGTTTATATCGTATTGCAGTAATTTCATAAAAAAACAAAATCCCTTGAAAATATGTTATTGGACTTGAATGTAAAATCGTTCGTATTGTTCGTCTATATCGAAATGTTGTGTTTTTATTGAAAATACTCTTAAAAAGTTTTTTTTGACTCCATATGAAAACTCGTCCGAATCGTTTTGTTGTTTTAAAATCTTTGATCGACCTTACTGGGCTCTCAAAAGCTCACTCTCCTTTGACTTCCTTTCCGCAGGTAACAGCCAGCATTAAGTTGCCCGAATAAGGATTAGAGTTGAGGGAGCGAAAGTAAAGGAATTTAATTTTGGTATTGATTGTTAGAACCCTGTGCGGGTAGTGATTATTATTTAAGAATTTTTTAGACTTAGTTTGATGTATCATTTATGACAGTCTACTGAGAATATGGTTGGATTAAATGTTTAGCAGCTCTGATGATGACTGACCATTTGGTTATGAGGTTATCATTGTCTTAGTGTCATTGATCGATTGAGTGTTAACGTTCTGTAAAATTCTGGGATGTTAAACCGCATAGCTACTGCCTCACGGCAGTAGCTCCCTTTCTTGCCCAACATACTCACCATTTTCTCTTTGTTTTGTACTCACACATGTTCACACAAACCTATTTAAGAGTAGCCCATCCCTCATCTCCCAAGCACCACAACGCCCATAAACAAACACATGTACACAACATATACACTACTCTCACGCACGGACTACAAATCCAACAATACCCATTTCATGAAATTTCACAAACACACTTCACCACAGTGTGCACACATTACACCTACAGGTCCAAGCTAGCTTTGTAGCATGCAAAAGGCAGATGCCCCCTTCTGTAACTAATTCCATCAATTCCAGATGCATGATTTACCTATACCACAGTAGGGTGCGACTCTGCAAACCTATTTCTTCATTAACCCATTTTCTACACGCATATTCACATATCGAAACCCATTGCGCACACACAAAAATTACACTGGTTTTAGGGCAGCCGTGAAGCTCCATTCTTGCTCCCTCATTACACCTAGAAACACACACATAATCACTCCTCGCGGCACACCCAAAACTAAAACCAACCCCCACTCAGGGTAGCCACATCTGCCCATATTTCACCCACAATTTCACACCCAAAACACACAATACACCTGCTGCACCATGACTGTAGTAGCCCCTCCTTCGCATCATGCAACCCACATTCTCGACAGCAACGGCTGCTCACAGCCGTATCCCTTTCTCCCACACTCATGGTAGCCTCAAACCCACTTATATATATCACTCACTAAAAACACAAAAGCCACACTCCAATATACACACCCCTATAATACACTCATATAATTTCTAAGCACATACAAAAACTAAGGTAATGAAATAGAGTAAAGTCTTACTGAAATCTCATCGCTACATTCGCCGGAATTACTTGTCGGCAGCCATCTCTACGTTCCTCTCTTTCCCTCCTTTGACAACTACTGCTCCATCCACAATAATTTCCCCCATCAACATTAACTACCACTGGTTTCTTCTTGTTTTCTGTTTTCGTCTCTCCATTTCTCATTAGTACTCACACATGCTTCTCTTCTCTCTCTCTCTCTCTCTCTCTTTCTATAACCGTAAACACATATCCTTTTATTCTCTCTTTCTTCTTTTCTCTTTCTTTGGCTTGTAACCGTAAATATGTTATTGCACTCATTTCTCCCTGATTTCTCTCCTATGTTTTCCTTCTAAATAATTTTTTTTTCAAAAGTAAAGAGTTCACTTAAAATTATCTAATAATCCCCAACAAATTTTAAATTTTGAATTCTTCTTTTTAACTATCATAAATTGTGTATTATTTAGTAAAAGAATGTTGCTGAAGGTTGCCGCTAAAATATCGATGCTAACTATAGAGTATAAAAATGTCGCTGAGGGCTTCTCAATATATCGTTAACGGTAATCGTCGCTAAAGACATCAATCCACATCACCTATAACTGCTATCATTAAGTTATAAC